>JADWQK010001581.1:0-241486 GCA_017933935.1 Sesamia nonagrioides | reverse complement strand
CTCTGGCGCAGCATCATTGGTCGTGTTGTTGGGTTAAACATTGCATCACCTCGCTCAACTGCCGTCTTCCTTCCTATTCACTCAGTTTTTTTGAGTGAATAGGCTTAATAAGCTAGTGCGTTTTACCATCAACGATTGCATCACTGCTTACCATCAGGCGGTATTGCAGTCAAGCACTAGTTTATAACTAATAAAAAAAAAATTAGAAGCGTCTTAATTGTCTGCTGGTTATAGGCCACATGGGGTTTCACAAAATCTACTGTGGCGCCCTCTAGCGGACAAAACGTACAGAGTAAAAAAATAAAGTTAAGATAAATATGCCGTGTTTGGTAGCATTTGAAAGCGCTTTACTTGTACATTTTGAATATATATATTGCTAGCATTTGCTTGTCACTTTACCTGTATTCATGGGCTGGTTGCATATAATTCACATCTTTTCGTTCATAGCTTCTTTACTACTTATCAGAATAAGACCACTGCAGTACCATTAGAAGGGCCTTGATATTCTGTTAGTTATGAGCTATAAAGCTTGTCACCAAATTTAGTATTGCGCTCTCTAGCGGACAAAAAGTTCTATGTTAATATAAAATTAAAATAAATATACCGTGTTTGGTATCACGTGAAAGAGCTTCACGAGTACTTTATGCTTGTACATAATTACAAGAATGCTTTAATGATGTTAAATATGAGCGATAAGAGTAAAGCGCGGATCACGGGAACAGTGAATCGCCTTATGCAATGTAGAGCAGTGTGAACATTAATAGAATATGTAATGCACTAATGAAAACGACATAAGCTGGGAGTAACTCCACGCGGTGAAGGCGGAAACAGTTTGATAATTGGCTATAACTCCCATAAAAATGTCCTCTGCACCATGCCTTCGGGCTTATGTATTAAGTTATGTATAATAAAAGAAAAAACAGAACAGTAAAAATAAGCTTACTTATTGATTTTATGATAATGAGTGTTACCATAGAAGTTTAATAATAAAAACTGTGGTGTTTTAATTATACGTTTTGCTTTTTCTTTTATAAAGTACCACAATTGGTGATACAAATCTAGGGACTGGAACAATTTGCCAGCGATGGTGTATCCGTGTGACCACTTACGTGTCTTCAAGGCTAGACTGTACAGGCTTTTTAAAAATATTAACATTGATTCTTATTTAATAAAAAAACTGGTAAAGGAGTTACCAGCGATGTACCACTTCTTATTCGTCCAAAAGTTTGGGAATATATTTTAAAGATTTTACATTACTTAAATCATTGTGTTGGCGACTAACAGAAAGGTATCCTATTTTGATCTGTGACAAAATTCTATAAATAAAATAAAATAAATATAGTTTAAAAAACTAAATATACATGCTTTTAAAAAACATCAAACTAAAAAGTTAAAAATAATTTAAAAAAGAGCATGAGGTGCTTTGTGCCATCATTTTTGTAAGTATATTAGGCGCCTCACGCTTTTTTTTTAAAATTATTTTTAACTTTTTAGTTTGATGTTTTTTAAAAGCATGTTTTTTTAGTTTTTTAAACTATTACATTTTGAACTTTTAGTTCGATATTCTTTAAAAAAAAACGAACGGACGAACGTATTGAAAACGGTGGGACATTTTACAGTAATGAGCCGCTCACTCGTAGTCCAAAGAGTTAGAGACGGACAAACAAACAAACAATCAAACAAGCAAGCAAACAAACAAGCAAGCAAGCAAACATAGAAGTGAAGCTAATAAAAAGCATGTAAAAATACCAAAACGGAGTCAAATCGTCTACTGCAGTGGGGTGGAGGACTGTATTCCTCCTTCATGTACACCGTGTAGGTAACAAACAGAGTATTATCACTGTCAACAATGGCCAACTAAGGCACCCACTTAGGGAAATGCACTTCGGATACGATTTCGTATGTTAGAGCAGTAGCTTTTAACCATATGTAGCTGGCTGCTTCAACTTTCTGTGGGGTGGATATAGTCCAGTACCACCGCAACGTCCGCAACATTGAGTTACTGAGTAGACACGGACTCCTACACGAAGTTAGCGAAATATCGTACTTGTGTTAAGTGGTGAGAAAACTTTAATAGCGCGATTTAGGACGGCATTGTTTGGAAGACGAACAGACAAGGGACTAACCTTGAAAAAAGGGACTCGAGTTCGCCTCCCACAAATGCGAAAACTTTTTGTAATTTTATTTTTTTCGAGTCGGATTTTGTAGTGATGTTTTAGATCGTTACATATCTTCTTCCATGGATATGTTTTTATGTTGTGAGGATAAACAAAAAGTAGTATATGAAAAATGAAATACCTTTTTAAAAACTAGCTTTTGTTTTTAATTGCGCTAATGAGAAGAAAAACACCAAAACTTTTACTATTAACTTATTATAACGTCGTGTCACATTTGACACACTTAACATAATTTATATGATATAAAAGCTTGTCGCGAGATTTACTTGTGTATTTGATGTGAACAATTTTATATATTAAAATTAAGTAATTCCGAAAACAATTATTTCGCAACAACTTTTACATGATAACAACGAGAGACGATATTTAAAGCGATTATGAGATATCTCCTGGCACTCAAAATCGTTGAAATGAGTTCCAGAACGCATAATGAATCGTACATTTTCGATTAAAAATCTGATTTTATAGTGAAAGCATATTCTTTTTCATTCAAAATTTGTGAATCTAAACCATCCAGGGCTCTACCCATACATACAAACAAAAAACTATCTGTACACACACATGTGCACTTACACATCGCACATCAGTAGCCCGTACGGGTCCGCTTTGCATTTATTTTCTCCTCAAAATCAGAAGTCATTAATTGAAATTAGGTTGAGAATCAACGCTTTTTACATGCTTTTTATTAGCTTCACTTGTATGTTTGTTTGCTTGCTTGCTCGTTTGTTTGTTTGTCCGTCTCTTAACTCTTTGGACTACGAGTGAGCGGCTCATTACTGTAAAATATCCCACCGTTTTCAATATGTTCGTTCGTTCGTTTTTTAGGGTTCCGTACCTCAAAAGGAAAAAACGGAACCCTTATAGAATCACTTTGTTGTCCGTCTGTCTATCAAGATCCTTTATCTCAAGAACACGTGGACGTATCAAGCTGAAATTGATATCACATGAAATATTTAGGTCTATTGTCCCTTTAAGCTGTGAAAATATCAAACTTCTAAGCCAAGCCAATCAAAAGATACAGCCGATTATGTCGATATTTTCAACAAATTTTCGACACTCGCAAAGGAATCAAAACCTACAGGATACTTCCCGTAAACTCAGAATCTTGAAATTTGCATTAAGCATTGTCATATAATGCAAGTATAGGAAAAATTGCGAAAATCACGTTTTTTAGTTATATAATATAATAAAAATATTTTAATAAAATGAAACTTACTACCTGATTTCTCACGAACGAATAAAGGTATCAAATTGAAATTTATACCAAATACCTAGGTCTATTGTCCCTTTAAGCAGTGAAAAAATCAAACTTCTAAGTTAACGCAATCAAAAGATACAGCAGTTTATACCGACACCTTAGACGAATTTCCGTCACACGCTAGGGAATCAAAACCTACAAGGTACTTCCCGTGAACTCAGAATCTTGAAATTCTGCACGAAGCAACGTTATAACAGACAGATAAAGGAAAAATTGCGAAAATGATAAATTTGAAGTTACATAAAATATTAAAATATTATTTTTGCTTACATGACATAAAATATTTTTTTAATAATTATAAACTTACTACCTACCCTTTTTCACATGAACGCGTACAGATATTAAACTTGAAATTCATATCAAACACTTCTTAAATCTAATTACCTCTAAAATGTGAAAAATTTTAAATCAACGCAAAAATTCAAAACGCTGAGGTACCTACCTATAATCATACCCCATATTTTGAAATTGGCCACTACTCGCAACGGAATCAAAACATAGACTACTTCCCGCTGACATTGAATATTGATTTTTTTTATTGAAACTTTCTCAGGGTGTAAAGATTATCTATACCAAATGTCATCAAAATCGGGAATATATATATTTTTCTTTCAATAAAAGGTAGCCTATGTCCTTACTTAAGCTAACTTTTATTGAAAAAAAAAATTATATTCCCGAGGGAAATCAAAAAAGTGCGATATAACCGAATTCCACGGGGGCGAAGCCGCGGGCGGAAAGCTAGTTTTAAATAATACATGACGGGATACCCGTAAAGACGGATATTTTTTAAGTTCATCCCTACAATATAAGTAGCTATCAATTGAAAGGGCTTGCTGAGAATAGATAAGTCTAAAATAAATTAGCAGGTCTTCGCATTGAAGAGCTAGGGATTGTTCGAAATTAACCTACAATAGACCACGCAACAATGACTCGTAGAATGAGATAAACAGATTCAAAAGCGTGTCTAGCGATATCTAAATAGTAAAAAATAAATAAAAAACTCGCTATTGTGTAAATGGGTCAAAAAGAAAAGAAATCTTCATACTAATACTTTATTCTGCTTATAATGACATTTCCCATTTGAAAAAATAACAAAATGTCTTTATATAATAATATCATCATCATCATCTCAGCGTTGATCCCAGTCGCATCCGAAGCTTTTTCAGCTTTGGAGTCTGAGGTCCGCTTTTACCAGTCTAACTGCTGATATGGCTAAACTTCGACATTTTCCGCGAAGCGACTGCCGTCTAACCCCCACAACCCGAAGGCGACATCGAAGCATTGCAGCTGACCAATTGTTGGACTTTTTGAGGGCTCCAACAACCCTTTAACGACTGCCACTAGATGTTCGTATGGCAACTGGGACCAACGGCTTAACGTGCTTTCCGAGGCACGACCAGACCAGTGCAAATATTCATATTCATGCATACAAACATTAGCACTGTGCGGGGATCGAACCCGCGCCACCTTGCGCAGCGGCCGCGTCCGCTACCGTTACGCCACGGAGGCTGTCCAAAATAGGCTTCCTATAATAGTCCTATAATAGTCTTTATATAATATATATTTATTTATATGTTTTGTGTGTCTTTATGTGAAATTGTGTGTTTATACTATACGTATATATCGCATTGGTTTCCTCCTAAGCGGCTGGACTGATTTTAATGTTTTTTTTTTTTCTGTATGCTTTGGGTGGCGCCCTGGGTCGGTCCAAGTACTAGGATATTCACTTGTACATTAAAAACAGTGAGATTCACGATGTTAACACCAGAAATAAGGGCAAACTACAAGCTGCTTTCTCTTTTACTTTAAAAGGTTCATAGGTAACTCTTTTGTTGGGCTTGGTATAACTTTTTACAACAAGATACCCTCTGCTTTGCTAGACTTGCCCAGTTAAAGCACATTTAAAATCCAACCTTTGTTCAAAGACATTTCTGTAAACGACTATTTAAATAATAAGAATGCTTGTGTTCTTTCTCCATAATTAGCTTACTGGCATCTTACCTATATGAGATCATGTAATTGTATTTCTTTTACAATACATAAATATGTGAGCTATCACGCCCTTAATGCCTGGGCCTTTTATTTGGTAGTAAGTTTTTACTTATTTTATTCATTACATTTCCGTTTTTAAAGACATTTTTTACTCTTTCTTTTTGCTTTGCTGGTATTTTGACGTGACTAGCTGGCATATGGTAAACAATTTCATTGAACATTCTGTGTTTTCTTGTGGTAATTACTAAACATAGTTTAGTATAAAAGCATTAGGTTTTCAAGTTATATGTACTTTATAAGTATATCTTGGATACCAATGACTGAGGTGAAGGAAAACATCTTGAGGAAACTTGGACTTCGAAATCGCCAACACGCATTAAGCAAGCGTAGTGATTACGCTCAATCCTTCTCTGTATGAGAGGAGGGCTGCGCTCAGTAGTGGGACACTAAAAATATTTGATGATGATGATGTGTTTTTCATATGAAGCTGGGCTTCTGAGAAGTTTGTCCAGCGAAAGCACTAGGAAGTGGCGAAGGACGGACATTTTGGGGGACTGTCTTATGTAACACTGACGTTAAAAAATATAGTTTAAAAAACTAAAAAAACATGCTTTTAAAAAATATCAAACTGAAAAGTTAAAAATTATTTTTAAAAAAGCGTGAGGCGCTTGTGCCATATTTTTTCTATATTAAGCGTCTAACGCATTTTTTTTAATTATTTTTGGCTTTTTAGTTTGATATTCTTTAAAAGCATGTTTTTTTAGTTTTTTAAACTATATTTATTAAAAAAAACGAACGAACGAACGTATTGAAAACGGTGGGACATTTTACAGCAATGAGCCGCTCACTCGTAGTCCAAAGAGTTAGAGACGGACAAACAAACAAACAAGCAAGCAAACAAACATACAAGTGAAGCTAATAAAAAGCATGTAAAAAGTGTTGATTCTCAACCTAATTTGAATGAATGACTTTTGATTTTGAGGAGAAAATAAATGCAAAGCGTACCCGTACGAGCTACTGATGTGCGATGTGCAAGTGCACATGTGTGTGTACAGATAGTTCTTTGTTTGTATGTTTGGGTGGAGCCTTGGATGGTTTAGATTCACAAATTTTGAATGAAAAAGAAGATACTTTCACTAAAATCAGATTTTTAAACCAAAATGTACGATCCAGAAAGCGTTCTGGAACTCATTTCAACGATTTTGAGTGCCAGGAGATATCTCATAGTCGCTTTAAATATCGTCTCTCGTTTTTTTCATGTAAAAGTTATTTCGAAATAATTGTTTTCGGAATTACTTAATTTTAATATATAAAATTGTTCACATCAAATACACAAGTAAATCTCGCGATAAGCTTTTATATCATATAAATTATGTTAAGTGTGTCAAATGTGACACGACGTTATAATAAGTTAACAGTAAAAGTTTTGGTGTTTTTCTTCTCATTAGCGCAATTAAAAATAAAAGCTTGTTTTTAAAAAGGTATTTAATTTTTTATATACTATTTTTGTTTATCCTTACAACATAAAAACATATCCATGCAAGAAGATATGTAACGATCTAAAACATCACTACAAAATCCGACTCGAAAAAAATAAAATTACAAAAAGTTTTCGCATTTGTGGGAGGCGAACTCGAGACCCTTTTTTCAAAGTTAGTCCCTTGTCTGTTCGTCTTCCAAACAATGCCGTCTTAAATCGCGCTATTAAAGTTTTCTCACCACTTAACACAAGTACGATATTTCGCTAACTTCGTGTAGGAGTCCGTGTCTACTCAGTAACTCAATGTTGCGGACGTTGCGGTGGTACTGGACTATATCCACCCCACAGAAAGTTGAAGCAGCCAGCTACATATGGTTAAAAGCTGCTGCAATAACTTACGAAATCGTATCCGAAGTGCATTTCCCTAAGTGGGTGCCTTAGTTGGCCATTGTTGACAGTGATAATACTTTGTTTGTTACCTACACGGTGTACATGAAGGAGGAATACAGTCCTCCACCCCACTGCAGTAGACGATTTGACTCCGTTTTGGTATTTTTACATGCTTTTTATTAGCTTCACTTCTATGTTTGTTTGCTTGCTTGTTTGTTTGTCCGTCTCTAACTCTTTGGACTACGATTGAGCGTAGTCATTACTGTAAAATATCCCACCGTTTTCAATACGTTCGTCCGTTCGTCTTTTTTTTTTTTAAAGAATATCGAAATAAAAAGTTGAAAATAAATATAGTTTAAAAAACTAAAAAAGCATGATTTTAAAAAACATCAAACTAAAAAGTTAAAAATAATTTAAAAAAAAAGCGTGAGGCGCCTAATATACTTACAAAAATGATGGCACAAAGCACCTCATGCTTTTTTTAAAATTATTTTTAACTTTTTAGTTTGATGTTTTTTAAAAGCATGTTTTTTAGTTTTTTAAACCATATTTATTTTATTTTTATTCATAGAATTTTGTCACAGATCAAAATAGGCTACCTGTCTGTTAGCAAATATTAAATTACGTGTCACCAACACAATGATTTAAGTAATGTAAAATCTTTAAAATATATTCCCAAACTTTTGGACGAGTAAGGAGTGGTACACCGCTGGTAACTTCTTTATCAGTTTTTTTCTTAAATAAGAATCTTTTTTTTACATATTATAAACCAGCGCTTGACCGCAATCCTGCCTGATGGTAAGCAGTGACGCAATCGGTGATGGTAAAGCGCACTAGTTTATTAAGAGCCTATTCACTCTAGCCTTGAAGACACTCAAATTGTAGTCCAAGGGAAACACCGCCGCTGGCAAATTGTTCCAGTCCCTCGATGTACAAGGTATAAAGGAGGAGGCGAAACGCTTCGTCCGGATCGTAGTGGTGTTAACAACGTAAGGGTAGAAACCAGCCGTACGACGGGTCGTCCGCTGGTGTAACGGAGATGGGGGAATTAAATCATGCAATTCCCTCGCACACTCCCCGAAATGCATCCTATAGAACACCGAAAGGCTGGCTACTCTACGCCTGTGCTCTAGGCTTTGGAGACCAACTCGAGTTAGATCAAGGTCACCAATCAGCCTCTTTGCACGTCTCTCCACTGAATCCAAAGTGGCCAGGTGACACTTGGCAGCACCAGCCCAAATGTCGCTGCAGTACTCCACACACGAACGGACCTGTGCTTTGTATAACATTAGAAGCTGCCCAGGTGTGAAGTACTGAATCAATGTTAATATTTTTAAAGAGCCTGTAGAGTCTAGCCTTGAAGACATGTAAATGGTCAGATGGATACACCACCGCTGGCAAATTGTTCCAGTCCCTCGATTTGAATCAACAATTGTGGTACTTTATAAAAGGAAAAGCAAAAATTATAATAAAAACACCACAGATTTTATTAGATATTAATCTTCTATGGTAATACCATTATCATAAAATCAATAGATAAGCTTATTTTTTCTGTTCTGTTTTTCTTTCTTTTATTCAAGGTGTAGTTTTGCATCCTCGTCAATCGAGAATCCAAAACGACAGCGTTATGTTCATATAAATATAATTAAACAAATAAATTAATCACAATTTCAAGATAGGTAGGTTAGTAGTTTTACATAACGTTGCGTTTGCTGAGCGTTTTCCTCGGAATTTGCATCACTCTCAAAATCATGGTGCTATTAAGACGGGATGAGTCACTGACAGGTACGTCAAAACCTCTATGGTCTATAAAGTCAGTGTGATAAGGTTGATATTAAGTCGCTGCTCTATGGAAATCTGAGCTAGCTAGTTGTTTCAAATTCTATATGTGAATAGGTATAGTTCTAACCTAATAAATGAGAAAATGTATAACACACACAATACATAAAATAACTATGTTTGTTGACATAACATGTTGAAAAAACCATAATTATGCAATATATTTACATCGGACAGCGCCATCTAACAATTTTATTTGTAAACTAACTGGTAAACTGGTGATCGAAAATGCAGCTAGCATGTATGTATACCGCTTGGACACGTGATCGTGTTTGCATGTAACTCGCAAACGTGAACAAATAAATCATAAACGTGTGTCGGAAATTCAGTCAGAAAACTTCTCAACTACAGTAGCTATCCAAAACCGATGTACAGAGTTTTAGTAAAAAATATACAAGCCTTTATGAAAAGAGTGGATAAGTGAAATTCAGCGGCGCACCTCTCGCAACACTGAAACATCTACACCAAACCGTTTGTTTTGCATTTTCAGAATACTGAACGCCGTCGATGTTGGTTTTGTGTGGATGTTCGGCCGATATTAAATATTTGTTACATTAGTGTTTAACTTTTAATGTCATTAACTCATTACTTACACATGACATTATCAGATAAATTGACGCAGCAAGTTTTCATTTATACATATCTTGTAAAAAAAAAAACTTATTTGCGACAAATATGTCGCAGCCAAATAAAGAAAAAAATCGTCACATCCAAACGGCCCTCGCATAGCAATACAAGGGCCGTTTAACTATGCGAGGCAGAGTCCAAGAGTGCTGGTTTCCAACAACAGCCGGCGTTGGGGTGATGATATACCAGTAAACCATTGAGTAAGATAAAAAAAAACAAAATAAGAATTATACAAAGCCTAGTACTAAATGTTTATAAAATGTAGCTAGTTATAAAATCCGATATAGTTATGAGATCCGCAGAAGAACCAAAGTCAACGACATAGCTCTTCGAGTCGCTAAAATTAAGTGGCAGTGGGCAGGGCACATTGCTCGTAGAACCGATGGCCGATGGGGCAGTAAGGTTCTGGAGTGGCGGCCACGTACCGGAAGACGCAGCATAGGGAGGCTCCCAACAAGGTAGACTGATGACCTGGTGAAGGTCGCGGGAAGCCGATGGATGCGGGCAGCACAAGACCGGTCATCGTGGAAAGCCTTTGGGAGGCCTTTGTATAGCAGTGGACTTCTATAGGCTGAAGAAGAAAAAGCAGAAGTTATAAAATAGTAAATGGGAAAGTGGCTTTTAATTTACGTTTTTTTACCTGTGTGTGTACCCTCTGTTGACGACTTATTGTTTGAATTTAACATGCATACATAAATATAGAATATCATCTCACAGAGAGAAAAACCCAGCAATGAGAAAATTATTTATAGGCTGATTATATGAATAGGTTAACATACATATTTAAAGCATCATCCACATTATGCCTATCGTAGCTAAAGCACGTCGTACGGCTGGATGGCCAACAAATATTTGATATCTACCATGGCTCGAAATTCCGGCGTCCGCCACACTTCTTATTCCGTACTTCAGTTATTGTGACTTATTCATCGTGCAAGCACTTTGTATCCATTTGTTCTGCGCTAAATTGTATTTATATTTCTTTGTTTGAATAAAAGAATGGACTATTCTTTGTGGAAACTAAAATAGTTAATCTTTAGGAATGTGCACGTGAAAAATATTATGCATAGTCAGCCTATATGGCACTCATGTTTATTTTATATTTTGTAAATGTTAAACTTTGTAGGCCTTGTAAACTTTAGATCTGCCGACCACTTCTTATTTTATCTAGTACCTATTGACAGTAAGTTCTTATTGACAGGCCTAACAGAGTAACCATGGAGGTTATTGCCGGCTCTTCTCCAAAGGAAGTGACGATATGGAAGTATTCACATAGCATGTTTCCTAAGTGCCTATGTTGGTGTATCTAAAATAAAACCACATTTTTTTATTTGATTTGATTATAATGTTTCCATTACTGGCATATAGATTTTCTTTCTGTAAGACGATCGAGGCTATAATTTAATACGTTAAAATCTTCGATAGTATTTCTTATTTAACAATATAGCACTTTACGTAAGTGCATAAAAAATCCGTAATATTAATATAACACGAAATATTAATATCGAGTTTGCCGTTTTCATATGTTGTATTTCGTTTTATTGTAATGTTCTCGAGCCTGTATGTAGATGCAGTCATTTTCAACAGGTAGATTTATAAAAATACAATAGCTCTTGTCTAATTGTGCATACAGTTACAAACGTTCATAAAAACAGTAAATTCTAGAATAGGTATAGGTAGCCGTTTCTTGAAATTCGAAGGATTCAACGTAAATGACACTAAAACAACAAAAATTATAAAACCAACAAGCTCGATATTGCGCCGGCAAAATAATCATGTAACATGATATTGCCAATACGGTGACATTCATATTTTCTTTAGATTACAGGTTAACTAATATGTATTGGGTGTAAACTGTAAATCAATGTCACTTTATTTTGATTGGTAATAGTTTTGGATTTAATTTGTATAGGTATCATTAGTTACTTTAAATAACTAATGTACTAATTATGTTCTTATTTTATGACACACTATTCACATTGACCAAACTTTCTTTGATTTAGTGTAGGTACAAGTGGCTTTCGAATTAGAAAAAGTTCATTATTATATTGTATTCGTGAGCTACCAGGATGGAACACGTGGATAACGTCGTAGATGTGGAATAGTTTTAGACTAAAAAAATTGATTAATAGATACCACTCGACTATTTACAATAGTAGTAGACTTTACAAGTCCTTTAGTCCCATCTATCAAAAAAACATAAAAAAATTTAAGCTTACGCATAACACTTTAACCCAACAATTAAGGAAATATTTGTGGAGCCTTGGATATGTCTGCACCAGGCAATACAATTTATACAGCCAGTTCTAGTGTAATTTAATTCAAGAAGAGATCGAATGTTGCATTTTCCCCTCTATGAAAATTAATGACTACGCAAAATGTATGTAAAGTAGAACAAGAAATACTTAAGTTGGGAATCAGCTCGACTTGTATTATGTTACAATAGTATTTCTCATTTGGCGAATCATAGGACTTGATGACACGACGCGTATTGAATATAAACTCTATAAAGTATAAACACTATTATTCATCCAGAGCAAATGTCTTTGAAAAAATAGCAATAAAAAGTAGTCAAAGCGTTAAAGTAGTAGTAGTAGTTAGAAGTAGTTAAAGGCGTGCGCTAGTTGCCTGGTACTTGAGTAATAATAAATTCTTTAAAAAAGTTGCCGCTCAAGCATTCCCCACCGCCCTCCTCCCAGAAAAATCAGGAGCTGACCAGCCCTACAGAAACTTTTGGCACTCCACAGACTATGCTCGTCACACCACATAGCGTTTCAGAACCAAACCTGAATGTTAATCCTCAGTTGCCTTTTAATATCACTCCCTCTGCAAGTATTATCCGAAACATAGAACCTCAATGGTGTAGAGGACTATATTATTCGAAGGTATAGCCGCTCTAGACGCCTAGTTTTGTTGTGGGTGGGAAATCATCAAACGACCTCTTCCGTTCTGGGCGGAGGGGAAGAGCATGTTCTGACATGCTCTTCCCTGCTCTCTTGGTTTTACTGACTAAAACCAACCCGAGTTCCTTCACTTGCCTGTGCGCCAGGGCTACGGTTTCTTTTTTAACAAAACACGCCATTGCCTGCCCCTTACCGGGCAGCGAGCTGCCTATTGCTCGCCCGCTCGCAAGCCTGCGCCTACAGTGGCCGGGAGTTTGATGTTGTCTCCCGACCAAGGCGTCTCTTGGCACAGATCTTTCTCAGTTATTATTATGATTGAGAAAGAAGTCTATCTATTAAAGATAACAGTGATTTTAAGAGGAATAAATTATATTATTGTAATGTATTTCTGTGCTGGGCGTCGCAGTTATAACAAATCGTAACTAGTGTTTGTTTCTTCAGTTAACTTACAACTTCATTTGAGATTTAACTAAAAGTAGACGACATAATAACTTGTCACGAGATTAAAATATACGTTTATATTTTGTTTAAAAGTTTTAAACATGAAATTATTCTTAACAAATTATTAAATTTTCTTGTTTGTACACATGTAATAGTATCATGTAAATTTTGTCAAGTATGTTAAATTTTAAATAAGTTAACAGTTAACATTTATGTAATTGTAAAAGTGTCTTTTTTTTTCGTTTTTCAACTCACTTGAAAAAAGCTTGTTTTGAAATGTTTATAATATATTATTTTTTATAGATTATAATGTTTAAGTACACGCAACGATACATAAAATCACTGCAAAATCCGGTAACACGAAAATAATAAAAAACAAAAATATTTCGCATTTGTGAGAATTGAACCCGAGACCCTTTCTTCAAGCCCAGTCCCTTTTCTGCTCGTGTTTCAAACAATACCGTCCTAAATCGCACTATTAAAGTTTTCTCACCACTTAGCACAAGTACGATATCTCGCTAACCTCGTGTAGGAGTCCGTGTCTACCCAGTAAAACAATGTTGCGGTGGTACTGGCACACCCACCGCACATTGCTTTAACAATACGTTGTCTTATGACGGACGACGGGCAGGACCATTCAAGATACAGTGTTAATTCTCTGTACGTGGTAATGGTAACGTGAACCGTTAGGTATAACGGACACATGAAGGAGGAACTCCATCCCACTGCTGTAGACAATGTGACTTCGTTTTTTGTGTATTTTTTATAGAACTTTGTCATAGACCAACTGCAAGCCTTTTCGCTTTACATACATACCACACACTGTTACTAATTGTGTAAATTAATGACTTTGTGTGTGATACACCCATACAACCCAATAAAATATAGCAAAGTATATGTAGTTGTCATAATTGAATGAGTTCCAATCTTTCAGCATAACAATTAATATGGATGCCGTAGACGGTTGGTGGAAGCACCTGTCATAGACTGTGTAGCAAATTTAAACACCGACAGAGGAACATTATTGTACAAGGTTTTATTCTTTTTATGATATTAATTCTGTGCTAAAACTCTAGCAAAAAATTAAAAAGGTAATTATATAGAACCAATATAATAAGTAGTAGTAGTAGTTGTGGTGGCCTAGTGGTTAAAACACCAGCCTCTCAAGTATGAGTGCGCGGGTTCGATTCCAGGTCAGGCAAATACCAATGTAACTTTTCTAAAGTTATATGTACTTTCTAAGTATATCTTGAACACCAATGACTGAAGGTGAAGGAAAACATCTTGAGGAAACCGGGACTAAGTCTGAAATCGCCAATCCGCATTGAGCAAGCGTGGTGATTATGCTTAATCCTTCTCTGTATGAGAGGAGACCTGTGCCCAGCAGTGGGACGATAAAAAAAAAGGTTGATGATGATGAATATAATACACTGAAATATTTTAGCGGCCGCCAGCGACTTCGTTCGCGTGGAGTTAGTTATGCTCCGCTCCTATTGGTCGCAAGGTGATGTTGTATAGCCTAAAGCTTCCTGGATTAATGGGCTATCTAACGCAAAAATTTTTGAAATCGGACCAGTTGTTCCTGAGATTAGCGCGTTCAAACAAACAAACAAACTCTTCAAACGTGGCAGCACACTACATACGTTAATAACTACTCGTTACCCGTCACGTTACTTGCCAAAATCCGATAAATGTCTTCAATGTCTCTGTGCGACTAGTATGATAGTAGCCTATCACAGGCGGTGTTTTTCCTCATAACTTCTTAACATACAGAGATAGGATTAAAAAACCCTTCCAATATCGTTTGATATCATGTAAAGATGCCATGCCTTTGTTATGTATGTATATACCCTTTATGTTACACGTTGTATATTAGTATAGGGTATAGATTTAGGCGTTGGATTTTGAAATGCGGGCGACATATTGTTCCTAATCGCTTGGGTCATTAAAAACCAGACACCACGTTTCATCTATTATGTTTCCTACGATTATTTGTTAACAGACTTCAAAAACAGGACGAGGTTCTCAATTCGTCGGAATCATATTTTCTTTATGGTCCAATTTAGCATTTTCATTAGCAATTTTCAAAAATACGTTTTTATTCAAAAACTTATTTAATTATTAATAGTGATTCGTAATGGCAATCGTTAGCATAGTTATGTACGTCCTTGAATTTAACGAGAATGCAAAACGACAGCATTATGTTCATATTTAAACAAATAAATAAATTACAATTTCAAAATAATTAGTTTTACACAAAATAAGGTTTGCTAAGTGTTGCTAAATGTTTCCTCGGATTTTGCTTCACTCTCAAAATCAGGGTGATATTCAGACGTGATAAATCACTGACAGATTAGTCAAAATCTCTATGAACTTTGATGTTGATATAATAAGATTGCTATTATGTTGCAGCTCTGTGAAAGGCTTAGCTAGCTAGTTGTATCAAGTGCTATATGTTGTCAGTACAGTTCTAACCTAATAAATGAGAAAAAATTGTATATACAAGCCATACATAATATTCAACATACACAAAATACAATATACCTCTTTAATTGTGTTTGTTAACATAAAATGCTGAAAACCTGCAATATATTTACATCAGACAGCGCCATCTAACAATTTTATTGGTAAACTGATTGGTCAACCGGTGTTCGGAAATGCAGCCAGCATGTTCTACCGCTTGAACACGATCGTGCGTGTGGCTCGCAAACGTGAACAAATGAATTATAAACATGTGTCGGAAATTCAGTCAGAAAACTTCTCAACTATTGTTGCTATACAAAACAACTGCAGCGTATTTAAATAGTCTCCCAGATACCCATGGGCAGAGTTTTTAGTACAAAATATACAAGCCTTTATGAAAAGAGTGGATAAGTGAAATTCAGCGGCGAACCTCTCGCAACACCGAAACATTTACACTGAATCGTTTGTTTTGCATTTTCAAAATACTGAACGCGGTCAATGTTAGTTTTGTGTGGATGTTCACAGATATTATAATATTACTTAAATTACAATGTCAATACTTACACGTGAAATTACCAAATAATTGATCGCAGCGTGCTTTTATTTAAACATAAATCTTGTAATAAAAACTTTTTTACAGAAAAAAAAAATAACCGACTTCCACAAAAAAAAACACTACAAAGTGAAAAATAACTAATTTCGGAAGTCGGTGGCAAATATGAATGTTCAATGGTCATGGTGCCTTTGGTTTTGTATATTCATTTTTGCCACCGACTTTAACAATTTTTAGTTGCATCCGGTCAGACTAGACGCTGCCGCCAACATAGTTGGGAATAGGCTAGCAAGCAAATGACGTCTTATTTATAGTAGAATTTTTACCCGTCATTTTGGTTTAAATACCAAACTACTGAACCGATTTTTATAAAATTTCTCTGGGACCGGACTGAATATATGAGCATTGCTAAAGATGACACAATTATGCGATTTAATTTTAGTCTCTTGATTTTTTTTATTGTCGCATCAGCATGGCAAGTAGCAGTGGCTAGTGTTTGTCCTAGGTTAAACTTCAATGCTGTAAACTGTTGAGGACTTCCCTCGACTGTCTATGCTCTTTATTATCAGATCTACTGCAGACTTTCGTTATAACCCACATGGTTGCAAACTTCTCATCAATATAAATTAATTGATTCCAAACACAAGGTAGGTAATTACTGTAAATTGTTGAGGAGTTCCCTGAACTGACCTTTTTCTTCATCATCAGCTCCATAATGACAGTCACAACCTATCTAGACATAAGGTTCTTATCAATACAAATTAATCAAGCACGAACATAACGTAGCTGCCGTGAGTCGTTGAGGAGTTCCCGCGACTATCTCTTGGCTCTATCATCAGATCTACTGCAGACTTTCATTGTAACCCATATGGATGCAAAGTTCTTATTAATATAAATGAATTGAGTCCAAACACAAGGTTACTACTGTAAATCGTTGAGGAGTTCCCTGAACTGACCTTTGTCTTCATCATCAGCTCCCTAATGACAGTCACCACCTATCTAGGTGTAAGGGTCTTATCAATACAAATTATTCAAGCACAAACACAAGGTTGCTGCTGTGAATCGTTGAGGAGTTCCCTCACCTGAGTTCCATCATCAGATCTGCTCAAGACCCTTACTGAATTGTAGTGCTTTAAAATACGTAACGAAAAAACTTTCAAATGCAATAGCCGCCCCTACAATTTTTGAAAGTTCCCCTTTATTTCTCTGGTCTTCCACCATCAAACCCTGATGTCCTTATCATGGGACTACCTTGGGAATGTCTTCTTTACAACAAAAAAAGAATTATCAAAATCGGTTCATAAACGACGAAGTTATGCGCGAACAAACATAAAAAAAAAAGCATATATACGGTCGAATTGAGTAACCTCCTCCTTTTTGAAGTCGGTGTCTTTGGTTTTGTATATTCGTTTTTGCCACCGACTTCCGAAATTAGTTATTTTTCACTTTGTAGTGGTTTTTGGAAGTCGGTTGTTTTTTTGTAAAAAAAAGGTTTAATTTTACACTTTTTAGTTGTTAAAAGTACTATGTATTCAGTTGCATCCGGTCAGACTGGAAGCTGACGCAAATATAGTTGGGAAACGACGTAATTTTGTTTACTTTAATTTTTACCCGTAAGTATTCCCTCAACTGCCTATGGTCTTCATCATCTAATTTACTGCAGACCATTATTTTAACCCAATGGGTGCAAAGGTCTCATCAATATAAATGAATTAAGTCCAACCACAAAGTAGCTACTGCAAACCGTTGAGGAGTTCCCGGAACTGGCCTTTGTCTTCATCAAAAGTTCTTATCAATACAAATTAATCGAGCCCAAACACAAGGTAGCTGCTGTGAATTTTTGAGGAGTTCCTTCGACTGTCTCCCGGCTCCATCATCAGATCTACTCCAGACCTTTATTTAATTGTAGAGCTTTAAATTAGTTAATGAAAATGCTAAGAAATGCATTAGTCGCCCCTGCAATTTTTGAAAGTTCCCCTTGTTTTCCCTGGTCTTCCACCATCAAATCCTGATATCCTTATCATGGGACCACCTTGGGAACGTCTTCTTTCCAAGAGAAAAAGAATTATCAAAATCGGTTCATAAACGACGAAGTTATGCGCGAACAAACATAAAAAAAAAAGCATATATACGGTCGAATTGAGTAACCTCCTTTTTGAAGTCGGTTAAAAACGTATAAAACTTTTTTTACAAAAAAACAACCGACTTCCAAAAACCACTACAAAGTGAAAAATAACTAATTTCGGAAGTCGGTGTCTTTGGTTTTGTATATTCGTTTTTTGACACCGACTTCCGAAATTAGTTATTTTTCACTTTGTAGTGGTTTTTGGAAGTCGGTTGTTTTTTTGTAAAAAAAAGTTTTTATTTTACACTTTTTAGTTGTTGAAAGTACTATGTATTCAGTTGCATCCGGTCAGACTGGAAGCTGACGCAAATATAGTTGGGAAACGACGTAATTTTGTTTACTTTAATTTTTACCTGCACTTATGTCTTCCCTCAACAGCCTATGGTCTTCATCACAAAGTAGCTACTGTAAACCGTTGAGGAGAGGAACTGGCCTTTGTCTTCATCATGAGAGCTCTTATGACAGTCACCATCCATCTAGGTATAAAGTTCTTCTCAATACAAATTGCCCAAACACAAGATAGCTGGTGTGAATTGTTGAGGAGTTCCTTCGACTGTCTCCCGGCTCCATCATCAGATCTACTCCAGACCTTTATTATATTGTAGCGCTTTAAAATACTTAATGAAAATGCTAAGAAATGGACTATTCGCGCCTGCAATTTTTGAAATTTCCCCTTGTTTTCTCTGGTCTTCCACCATCAAACCCTGATATCCTTATCATGAGACCACCTTGGGAACGTCTTCTTTCCAACAGAAAAAGAATTATCAAAGTCGGTTCATAAACGACGAAGTTATGCGCGAACAAACATAGAAAAAAAAAAGCATATATACGGTCGAATTGAGTAAACTCCTCCTTTTTGAAGTCGGTTAAAAATTGGTTTATTTGCGACAAACATGGCGCAGAAAAAGAACAAAAAAACCGTTTGAGATAATAGCATAGCTTATTGCTAACCAGAGTCCAAGTGCTGCCGGTCAAGTGGTGCCAAATCATCATGCCAGCGACAGTCAGTGTTAGCGTGATGATTTACCAGTACACCATTGAATAAGATAAAATACAAAATAAATTATACAAAATGTAATAATCAAATCTATGGTAGAGCGTACGAGTGCTGCACTACAGGCAGTCTCCGAATGGGGCAAAGCCAATCTTGTAGCATTCAATGCCGCCAAAACACAGGCGTGTCTTTTCACCGCCAAAAGGAGCCCGTCCACCTTGGCTCCTACTTTTCAGAATGTATCCTTGGAGTGCACCGACCGCCTTGGGAGTAGAGATTTCCTCGAACCTAAACTTTGGACGGTTCATTGAGTCCAAGGCCAAGGTGGCTGCCAGAAAACTTGGCGTCATCGCGAAGGTCCGGCGGTACTTCACACCGGAGCAGCTTCTAATGTTGTACAAAGCACAGGTCCGTTCGTGTGTGGAGTACTGCAGCTACATTTGGGCTGGTGCTGCGAAATGTCACCTGGCTACTTTGGATTCAGTGGAAAAGCGTGCGAAGAGGCTAATTGGTGACCCTGATTTAACTCGAGACGGTCTCCAAAGCGTCGTGAGAGTGTGCGAGGGAATTGCATGATTTAATTCCCCCATCTCCGTTCCACCATCGGACGACCCGTCGTACGGCGAGTTTCCACCCTTACGTTGTTAACACTACTACGATCCGGACGAAGCGTTTATTATGTGTACGTTACCACGGTACCACGGTTACTATGGTATACATGAAGGAGGAATATAGTCCTCCTCCACAATCCAGTAGACGGTATGACTCCGTTTTGGCGTTTTTATGTATTAGAATTAATTATTTTATCACTCTACAAGCCACTTAGTTTACATACTACACACAAGGGTTGTCGTCACTGTGTCGTTGATTATCCTAATTAAGGAGTCGGCTTAATTGATGAAAAATGAGAATGTTCCTGGCAGAGAAATATTTGTATGAAATTAATTATATGCCAAATTGAAGCATTAAATTAAAAAATAATTAAATAGAACCAATAAAATAGATTTTAAAAAATTGACAAATAATTTAGGCGTTGGATTTTAGACTGCTGGCGACAATATTATTCCTAATAGCTTAGGTCATTAGTAAACGAGACAACTCGTTTCAACTATTATGTTTCCTATAATTATTGGTTTAAGGTTCAGTTTGACATGGACTGTATGTTAGAAAATACAAAACTATAACACCTATGGTCAACACAATGATTTAAGTAACGTAAACTATTTGAAGCATGTTCCCAAACTTTTGGATGAATATGACTAGGTACTACATCACTGGTAAATTCTTTACCATTTAATAAGACAAGTATTCTCTGTTGAATAAAAATTAACGTAAATATTGTTCAAAACAAGGTTAAAATAAGATTTTGTGAAGACTTTCAACTTCATAACAATATCATTACTTACGATTAATTTAGGTCTATGCTAGGTGTTTCTGAATGAGGAGATTCGTAGAAGAATGAAAATCGCGGACATAGCCCTGCGGATTAGCTCTTTGAAGTGGCAGTGGGCGGGGCACATAGCATGTAAAGTCGGCTTGTATGTAAAATTTGAAAAAAGTTAACAGCAAACATTTAGTTGTAACTTTGTTTATGTACTGTGTATCACTGACAAAATCTGACACAAAAATAATAAAGAACAAAAATATTTCGCATTTATGAGAACTGAACCCGAGACTCTTTCTAGAACTTTAATTCCGAGAACTTCAATAGCGCGATTTAGGACGGTATTGTTTGAAACCCGTGCGCAAAAGCTACTGGGATTGACACTACCTTTTGTGTTCGGGTTTCCAACAATACCGTCCTAAATTGCGCTATTAAAGTTTTCTCGCCACTTAACACAAGTACGATATCTCTCTAACTTCGTGTAGGAGTCCGTGTCTGCTCAGTAAAACAATGTTGCGGTGGACTATATCTGACTGGACTATATCCACCGCACAGAAAGTTGAAACAATACGTTGCGCGTCATTAAAGGCATGACTTACTGGGACGGTCGACAGATGGACGGACCATTCAATATACAGTGTTAATTCCCTGTACGTTACCTAACGGTACACATGAAGGAGGAATATAGCCCTCCATCCCACTGCAGTAGACAATTTGACTCCGTTTTGACGTTTTTGTATATTTTTTTATAGAACTTTGTCACAAACCAAACGACGTAAACGAAGATCCTGCAAGCCTCGTCGCTTTAAATACCACACACAGGCTTCTTGTTACTGAGGGTGTACATTAATAAGTCGGCTTAATGAAGCAGCAAACGTTACACTTTTTGTGTCAATATGTCCATACAACCCAATAAAAAAAAATAGCAAGTGTTTGTAAATAGATATAGTTCTAACCTAATTAATGAGAAAAACAATTACACACCATACATAATATATAACACACACAATACCTACATAAAATAATTAAGTATGTTTGTTAACACAACATGTTGAAAAAACCATAATTATGCAATTTATTTACATCGGACAGCGCCATCTAACAATTTTATATGTAAACTAATTGGTCAACTGGTGATCGGAAATTCAGCGAACATGTATGTATTGGATACGATCGTGTTAAAGTGATCGTGTTTGCAAGTGGCTCGCAAACGTGAACAAATAAATCATAAACGTGTGTCGGAAATTCAGTCAGAAAACTTCTCAACTACAGTAGCTATCCAAAACAACTGCAGCGTATTTTAATAGTCTCCCAGAAACCCATGGACAGAGTTTTAGTACAAAATATACAAGCCTTTATGAAAAGAGTGAATAAGTGGAATTCAGCGGCACACCTCTCGCAAGAATGAAACATTTACACCAAACAATTCGTTTTGCATTTTCAGAATACTGAACGACGTCAATGTTGGTTTTGTGTGGATGTTCGGCCGATATTAAATATTTGTTACATTAGTGTTTAAATTATGATGTCACTACATACACGTGACATTATGAAATAAATTGATCGTGGCCTGCTTTTATTTATACGTGTCTTGCAAAAAAAAACTATATAAAAATGGTTTATTTGCGACAAACATGGCGCGGAAAAAGGACCTTATGAGAAAAAAATGCGTCACATCCAGACATGACGGCCCTCGCATAACATAATGCTAACCAGAGTCCAAGTGCTGGTTTCCAAGACAGCCGGCGTTGGCGTGATGATTTACTAGTACACTATTGGATAAGATAAAGTACAAAACAAGAATTATACAAAATCTAATACTCATCATCATCCCAGCGTTAATCCCAGTCGCATCCGAAGCCTTTTCAGCTTTGGAGTCTGGGGTTCGCTTTACCAGTCCAATTGCTGATATGGCTAAACTTCGACATTTTCCATGAAGCGACTGCCGTCTGACCTCCACAACATGAAGGCGACATCGAAGCATTGCAGTTAGACCAATTGTAGGACTTTTGAGGGCTCCAACAACCCGTAACGACTGCCACTAGATGTTCGTAGGGCAACCAGAGACCAGTACAAATATTCATATTCATAAATACTTGCACTGTGCGGGGATCGAACCCGCGCCACCTTGCGCAGCGGCTGCGTCCGCTACCGCTACTCCACGGAGGCTGTCATACAACACTAATGGATAAGATAAAGTACAAAACAAGAATTATACAAAACCTACTACTATATGTTAATAAAATGTAGCTAGTTATAAGTAAAACTAATATATATTATAAAAGTAGCTTTTCGTTTACATTCTTCAATTTTCTACCTGTAGGTATGTACCTACTATCAATGACTTACTGTTTAAATTCAAGATGCATATATAAATATAGAATATCATCCCATATAGAGGAAATCCCAGCAGTGAGAGAATTTTACGCTGATTATTATGCATGCTTGTAGATAAAATTCTAACTCACCCTTCCCAGACTATACATTTGAGCTGCCTAAAATGTCAGATTACCGTATATGAGTAGGTTAAAGCATCATCCACATTATGCCTATCGTACCTAAAGCACGTTACACAGCTGGATGGCCAATAAATATTTGATATCTACCATGGCTCGAAATTCCGGCGTCCGCCACACTTCTTATTCCGTATTTCAGTTATTGTGGCTTATTCATCGTGCAAGCACTTTGTATCCGTTTGTTCTGCGCTTAATTGTATTTATGTTTCTTTGTTTGAATAAAAGAATTGTCTATTCTTTACGAATGTAAATGTGAAAAATATTATGCATAGTCAGCCTATATGGCATTCATGTCACTAGATCTTATTGTTTTATCTACCCTTATTGTAGAATATCCTAAATTTTGTAAATGTGAGGACTGTGTAGGATTTGTGAACTTTAGATCTGTAAATTAGTTCTAATTTTATCAAGTAACTCTTTACAGTAAGAAGTACTTATTGACAGGTCTAACACAGAGTACCCGTGGAGATTATTGCCGGTTCGTTAGGTTGCGACGATATGGAACAATGCACATAGCTTCTGATGTTTCAGAAGTGCTCACGTTGGTGTAGGTATATGAAATAAAAATGTGGCAACTATGCAAATATCTGTAAATTTGCAAAGGTGCCACAGATAACAAAGGTGTTATTTAAAAACTGATAGCAAACGTAATGAAAGTAAGCATGTTCTTTTGATTGTGGAAGAGTTTCTTTTGTTCACGTTATTTAGTTAATACAGGAACAAAATAAACTATAAAAAAACGCGCAACATTGTTTGTATGTATTGTATGCGGGTTAAAAATTAATGACACTGTTCATCCAATAATTTCGTTATTAGAAATTTGTGATTACGTAATTCCAGTTTTTGGTTTAGTTAAATGAGTTAAAAAGGAAAAATAAAACTTTTACTGTTCATTTTTAACTTTATCTCACACTAGCTTTCCGCCCGGGCCGCGGCTTCCCCCGCGTGGAGTTCGGTTATATCGCGCTTTTTAGATTTCCCTCGGGAATATCAAATTTACCCGGGATAAAAGGTAGCCTAGGTCCTTTCTCAGGGTCTAAGATTGTTTGTGCCAAATATCATCAAAATCATTTGAGAGGTTTAGGCGGGAAAGCGTAACAGACAGACAGACAGACAGACAGACAGACAGACAGAGTTACTTTCGCATTTATAATATTAGTATGGATTTAACATCATTTATAATATTAGTATGGATTTAACATAATTTATAATATTAGTATAGATTTAACATAATTTACATTCATATGATATAAAAGCTTGTTGCGGGATTAAAGTATTCATATTTATTTTATTTGAAAATTTTAATAGATAAATTGTTCTTACCAAATTATTAAATTTTCTTGTTTATCTACACAAGTAATTCTTACGACAAGCTTTATATCATATACATTGCGTCAAGAAAGTCAAATTTGAAGTAAGTTAGAAGTATGTAAATGTTTTATTTAGTGCAAAACTTTTTTTAATACATTTAAAAAAAATCTTGTTTTTAACAAGGTTTTTTTTAAATAAATATGTGTAGGTGCTACTATTCTTTTTACCTTACAATATAAAAATATCCTTACCAGAAAAGACGTAATGATCCATAACATTACTGCAAAATCTGAGACAAAAGTGCTAAAAACACAAAAATATTTCGCATTTGCGAGAGACGAACCCGAGACCCTTTCTTCAAGCTCAGTCCCTTTTCTGCTCGTGTTTCAAAAAATATCGTCCTAAATCGCACTATTAAAGTTTTCTCACCACTTAACACAAGTACGATATCTCGCTAACTTCGTGTAGGAGTCCGTGTCTACTCAGTAAAACAATGTTGCGGTGCTACTGGACTATACCCACCGCACATTGCTTTAACAATACGTTGTCACATGACGGACGACGGGCGGACGGACCATTCAAGATACAGTGTTAATTCTCTGTACGTGGTAATGGTAATGTGAACCGTTAGGTATAAATATATCCAAACAATATTGTCCTAAATCGCACTGTTAAAGTTTTCTCACCATATAACACAACTACGATATCTCGCTAACTTCGTGTAGGAGTCCGTGTCTACTCAGTAAAACAATGTTGCAGTAGACTCACCGCACATTGACCTGACGGCCGAAACTCTCGCCATTCTACGTAAACCGCAGAGGACGATGGCCGTCAGGCATCTTGCAAGGCAGGGCAGAGGTGAAAGTACTCACGTCATTGTACCGATGGCGCGAGGAAGAGCGGGCACGGGGCTCCAGTTCGGTGCAGTGGCAGATCAGGCCGCGCCGAGAGGAGCTCCGTCAGGTCTTGGTGGCGAACTGGCGGCAGAGGCTTATGCGCCCTACCGCCCCGGCCTCGCTACTGTCGATGCGATCCGACCAGTACTCGACAACTGGCTCGGGAGGAGGCAACCTGTCGTTCAGGGTGACGCAGGTACTGTCGGGAAACAGCTGCTTCGGCAAGTACCTGCGCCGCATTGACAAAGACACGCTCGGTGCAGCCACTGCGTCCAATGCGAGGAGGCTGCGGAGGAGCAGCGCCGTGTCCTCACAAATAAAGTACTAGCCCCGCACGATGATATTGCGATCGGCGGCCATCTTGGTGACGTAGTCGACCTCGCACCGTCGGTACCGTTCGCAAGTTCAGTCCGCGCTTACCCACTTACGCACATCGAATATTTTGTTAGTTTTTTGTTTTTGTTATCCTGTTTTATTGTTGTTCTTGAGTTTTGTTGTTTAGTTTTGTTAGCTGTTACTCGTTAAAATGAGTAAGAAATTAATTCACAATCGTGCTCGTGAAATTATAATTAAAGTGGACAATTATTTTGTTAAAGAAAAAGAGGACTGTAAGTTAGTTCTTGAAAGTATAAACCGTGCTTTAAAAAGTACTTCGGACACTACTGAGGACATTTTAATACCGAAGCAACAGCTAAACCAAAGTCACGGAGCGTGTGGCATGTGCCACAGGCGTTGCAAAAAAAATACTGTGACTAAATTGCGACGAGAGCATGAGTCGGCAACAGCCAGTGGCAGCAAAATGAGAACTCCTACTAAAGGAAAAAGACAAAAGAAGGAATATTTCGACGGGTTTTCCTTAACAGCTTTAAGAAATATTATACATTCAATGTATACGGTGAGGAGAGAAATACCCACAATGCGCAAAATCTTGGCGGCTTCAAAATTAGACCTTAATTATACCAATAGTGAAACTACATTAAGAAAAATAATTAAATGTGATTTAGGCTACCAATTTAAACGATGCTACCAAAAAAGACTGGCTCTAATTGAAAGACCCCAAATTCAAGCGTGGAGGGCTAAACTATATATTTACGACGTATGAAAGAAAATGACTGGCTTGCTAATAACAAAAGACCCGTTATTTATCTTGACGAAACGTGGATACAAGCACACTACACGGTAAAAAAATGTTGGCAAACAGCAACCGATGTCGGAATGAGACGGAACGACAGCCCCGGCCGCCGATGGATAATAGTTCACGCGGGAAGTGAAAGCGGTTTTGTTGACAATGCCCTTTTAATGTTTAAAGCAGACACCAAAACGGGGGATTACCATGATCAAATGAATGCTGAGAATTTCACCAAGTGGCTTATAGAAAAATTAGTACCCAACATACCACGCAACTCCATAATTGTGATGGACAACGCCCCTTATCACAGTAGGGAAGAGAATAGGCCACCAAGTATGAACAATAAAAAACAGTTGATGGTTGAGTGGCTACAAGCTCACAACATCGACTTTCCCAACGACAGTACAAAACCTGAACTGTATTTATTAATTAAACGGCACAGACCGCCGAAAAATTATAAAATTGTCAATTTATTAGATGCCAATGGCCATGAGGTCGTTAGATTACCACCCTACAACTGCGACCTCAACCCCATTGAGTACATCTGGAACCTGGTAAAGATGAGGGTGTCAGAAAAAAATGTGGAGCAGTTGGAAAGTCGCATTGAAGCTCTGACATTGGAGGCGTTGGCGTCAATAACTCCAGATGACTGGCGAAAGGAAGTCAATCATGTTAAACGGCTTGAAGAGGAATATTGGAAAAAAGATCGAATAACTGACGAGTTATTTATCACAAATACGGCAGACGACAGTGAATCGAAAACGACAGACACAGAAAGCAGTTCTGATTCGGAAGACTGTATGAGTGGAATTGAATAAATAGGGTAAGATTATATTGAATTATATATAAAAAAAAATTTACATACTATCCTGGTGTTATTTGGTACTCTGGTTTAATTCCCGCTCACAAATTAACAGAAATGTAGTTAGCAAAAGTTAATAAACATGTAAGAAAGATATACGAATAAGTATATTTTTCTTACGTCTACAAGAATTATTTCCTTGAATTTTTTAATAATGAAAGTTTATTTGTCAGAATATGGATGAGTAGGTATGTGTATGTATAATAAAATTATAAAATACAAATAAATCCTTAACCCGAAAGAATGTTAAATGCAAAATTAATAAACTATAATTTTGCATTTAACATTCTTTTGCTAGCTGTCCTTTCGTGTGACAGATGACGTCACAAAGCTGTTATTGTGACAAGGTTCCATCGCAATATCATCGTGCGGGGCTTATAGAAGGCGAGCTGACGCTGCCGGCAGTAGTGCGGAGGATGGTCGGTAGCGCAGAGTCGTGGGACGCGGTGGTGTCCTTCTGCGAGGACGTGATGTCGCAGAAGTAAGCTGCGGAACGGGAGAAAAGGGAGGTTTCAACTCCCATCCCGGGCCGCAGAAGACGCACCGGGCGCCGAGGAAGGGCGGATAACGCCCTATTCTGGCCCCCATGAATGGGTCCAGGGGCGAGGGACATGGGGAAGTCCCCGCCCCTTATTCGTTGGACCTCGAGGCGGAGGCGCGCGGTAGTGTCAGCGCTCACCTCAGAGGCGATGCACGGGGTAGTTTAACACCTCACTACCCCGTGTAGGAGGCGAGGCCCGGACAGACCAGGCCAGCACGAGAGTGTGGGGCTGCGGCAGAATCAAGGACTCCAGCGGCACCGAGCTCACGTGACTGGAGAGACACCGAGATGGTTTTTAGTCACTAGGAGTCTGACAAACCCCGTCGCCAACCCCAGGGCGGCGGGCATCATCTAGGATTTTCCACCCAGAAACGAAAAAAAGACTCACCGCACAGAAAGTTGAAGCAATAAGCTACGTGTTCATAGATTATTTACAAGGACGGAAAACGGACGGACCAGTCAATATACAGTGATAATTATCTGTACGTTACCACGGTACCACGGTTACTATGGTATACATGAAGGAGGAATATAGTCCTCCTCCACACTGCAATAGACGATTTCACTCCGTTTCGGCGTTTTTATTTATTAGAATTAATTATTTTATCACTCTACAATCCACTTAGTTTACATACCACACACAAGGATTATTGTTACTGTGTCGTTGGTAGGTTATTAAGGAGTCGGCTTAATTCGTAAAAATTAAAAATATCATGTAAATCTCATTTATAATTATCTCTAATTATATAAATCTCATTTTTCATGAATTAAGCAATTTATGAAAAATGAGATTTATACATTTAGAGATAATTATGAGATGATAATTATGAGAGATAAGAATGTTCCTGGCGGAGGAATATTTGTATCTTCTTCTTCTTCTTCAGCCTATAGACGTCCACTGCTGGACAAAGGCCTCCCCCAAGGCTCTCCACGCTGACCGGTCTTGTGCTGCCCGCATCCATCGGCTATGGCATATTTGTATGACATTATTATAATTGTGTGCCAAACTTGAAGCAACAAATTAAAAAGATAATTAAGTAACCAATAAAATAGATTCAAACATTTTTTCAAATAATTTATTCGTTGGATTTTAAACTGCTGGCGACAATATTGTTCCTAATCTCGAGGTCATAAGTAAACAAGACAACTCGTTTTGACTATTATGTTTCCTACAATTATTGGTTTAAGGTTCAATTTGGGCCTGCAGGCAGTGAGCAGTGGGCAGCTCGCCGCCCGGTAAGGACCAGGCCCGAGTCGACGGCGCGTCGTGTTTCATGCGCACCAGAAAGAGATGTCAGCACATCGTAACGGGGTCCACGACGACCGATGCCTTCTGGGTCAGGGTTGCAGGTTGGTTAAACAAGAAACCGTGACCCTGGCCGTCCCACAGGCAAGTAAAGAAACACGGGTGGGTTTTAGTCAGTAAAAGTCTGACACGCCCTTCCGCTCCGCCCAGAGCGGAAGAAGTCATTTGATGATTTCCCATCCTAACAAAAAAAAAAGGTTCAATTTGGCATGGACTACCTATCTGTTATAACATCTGTGGCCAGCACAATGGTTTAAGTAGTGTAAACTATTTGAAACATGTTCCCAAACTTTTGGATGAATAGGAATAGTACATCACTGGTAACTTCTTTACCATTTAGTAGGACAAGTATTTTCTGTTGAATAAAAAAACACTAAAACAACATGCTTTTAAAAATATCAAACTAAAAAGTTAAAAATATTTTTTGAAAAAGCGTGAAGCGCTTTGTGCCATAATTTTTGTATATTAGGCGCCTCATGCTTTTTCAAAAAATATTTTTATCTTTTTAGTTTGATATTTTTAAAAGCATGTTTTTTTTATCCGACTGCCAGGAGGATTATGTTTTTAGCTACTATCTTGTATGTATTATTCTTTATTACCTAGTATCTCCAGAACCACTAAACGGATTTTCACATTTGAGGTATCGTTAGAATTGCCAACTGCTACTAGAAAGGTGACATTTAAAAAAAAACAAAATGGCGGATGTATGACGCCATATTGTGAGGTATAAAGAAATAAATTTCTACCAAGCATATCGAGTGGGATATCAAAATGAAGGATTTTAAACACTGATTCTAAATATGTATATAACTTAATACTAAATGGAACAAAAAAAAAATAATTGCATATTTTTTTCTACCGAGCATATCGAGTTGGGTATAAAAATGAAGGATTTTAATCAATGATTATAATAAATATACTGATTCTAAATACAATTTATATATTAAGTCTTTACTTGTAAAATTGCCGTTTAATATGAAATAATGTAAAGGAATTCTTTTCATGTATTTTTTGTTTGTATTTATTGAAGTGCCATCAATCAATGTATTTTTGCCAACGCAGTGGCAGTTTATTGATTCTTAAAGAAATCAGCTGGACGAGAGGCAACAAATTTTTCAAAGGCATTTTAAACTACCTCTTGGGTGTAGAAATTTTTTCTCAGCAAGAATCTATACAAATTCTGGAAAAAGTAGTAGTCTGTAGGCGAAAGGTCTGGTGAGTAGGGCGGATGATTAAGAGCCTCCAACCCCATTTTTTGCAACTTAAAGACCGTCTGTTGTGCGGTATGAGGTCACGTGTTGTCATGCAGGAGCAGCGGAGAGGAGCGATTGACCAATGCTGGTTGGAGATGTGCCAGTTTCTCCATCATTGTGTTCAGTTCTTCACAGTACACATCTGCAGTAATGCTCATCCCGTTTGGTAAGAAGCTGTGATGAATCACACCGATTAGACCAAACAGGGACCATTGCTTTTCTAGGGGTAAGATTTCGTTTAGGGCATTGTTTAGGTGCTGAACCAGGATCTAATCAACTTGCTGAGCGCTTGCGGTTATCACATAGAATCCATTTTTCATCTCAGGTAACAATGTGTTTCAAAATTCCTTCATTTGTTTGTCTGTTGAGCGGTGCCAGGCACGTCTCGCGTACTTCGCGCTGGCGATCATTGAGTTCGTGGGGCACCCATTTGGCAAGATACTTTACCTTACCAATTCGACGCATGTGGTCCAATATAGTTTGTATTTTTTGTTTGTTTTGTCGAAAGCTGTTGCTATTTCAGCCGTAGATTGTGTATCATCAGCTTCCACAATCGTCTTCAATTTGTCATTGTCGACCAAAAGTCTTCAGAAGACTGCGAGGTTCAGTTTTCAAGTCGAAATTCCCAGAACGGCAGTGAGTAAACTAATAACGGGTGGTGTGTTGGTTTATAGTGTTAGCTCCGTAAACGTCGTTGATGTTGCGTGCCGCTTGTGCCGCGTTGTTACCACAACGGTACTCATATTCCATCATCATCATCCCAGCGTTAATCCCAGTCGCATCTGAAGCCTTTTCAGCTTTGGAGTCTGGGGTCCGCTTTACCAGTCCAACTGCTGATATCGCTAAACTTCGACATTTTCAAAGGCAAGATTGAGCGACGAATGTTTTGACGGTGCATAAATTACAGGGCACAACTTTAGACCAAGCAGTTGTAATTTTAAGTAGAAACTTATTTGCAAAAGGTCAAGTTTACGTTGCTTTGAGTAGAGTGAGGACTCTTTCCGGACTTGATACCAGTTCTCTTAACCCTAACAAATTGCGAAATCAACCACATGACATAAACTCATTTAAGGAATTAATCCGGTTACGTAATATTTCTTAACTAAAAAGACATAAATAAAGTAATAATTTAAAAAAAAACAAAAAAGCTACCTGCATGGATAACTAAAATTAAAAATCAACTGAAAAGACTATTAACTAAAAAGACATAAATAAAATAATAATTAAAAAAAACAAAAAAACTACCTGCATGGATAACTACAATTAAAAATCAACTGAAAAGACTAAAACAAGATGAAAATTCAATGATAATGCATTTTAAAAAATAACAATTATTAGGTGCTTAAATCCAGAAACATACATTGAAACAGTACCAAACCTATGTACAGACGACATAACATCAAGCTACTACAATCTGTCAGATTTCCTTATTAGATGTTCAACTTTATCTCTACGGTATTAAGGCTCTATGTTGATTGGAAATATCTGACAGTTTGGGGTAGCTTAACCTGTGTTGTCGTACCTACATAATTAATGTACACTTAGAAATTTCAGCACAAAAGTCAGTCTGTTTCAATTTTTCGCAAAATTATAAACAGAATTACATTCGTAGGCATGCACAAAGCGCGTATCTTGTACATATGAATGTATGTAATGTTCTTTATTATCTTGTATCTCCAGAACCGGCTAACAGATTTTCACATTTGAGACATCGTTAGATTTATCTTAGACGGTGACATTAAAAAAAAAACAAAATGGCGGATGTTTGACGCCATAATTATGAGGTAATTTTTATCTACCAAACTTATCGAATTGGTTTTAAAATGAAGGATTTAAAATACTCATTAGAAAATATGTATATAACGTGCACTTTTAATATTAAATGGAACGATGAAAAAAGAAATTAAACAATTTTTTTAAGTTTTCTAACATTAGAAACATAATTTGTTAAAACTAAAAAGATAGAAATAAAAAATATTATTTAAAAACAAAAAACCCGCCTGCATAAAACTCTAACGAACTGAAAAGGTAGAAACAAGTTGAACAATCGCAGTTGGGGGACTTCTTAGCTAGATAAACAAGTATTCCATAGATACATTGTTCAAATTGTTTCTACCTTTTCACTTCGTTAGAGTTTTATGCAGGCGGGTTTTTTGTTTTTAAATAATATTTTTTTTACTTTTTTAACGATATTTATTTTCACTTTTTAGATCGATATTCTTATAAAAAAAAAAACACGAACTAACGAATGTATTGAAAACGGTGGGACATTTTACAGTAATGAGCCGCTCACTCGTAGTCCAAAAAATTAGAGACGACAAACAAAAAAACAAACAAGCAAACAAGCAAGCAAGCAAACATACAAGTGAAGCTAATAAAAAGAAATCTGCTGTAGTTCTTACAATAAGGTTATACATTTGCAGTACTTTAGAAATTATTTTGTCAACATGCAGATTCAAAAGAAGTTTACAATCAAGAAGGACACCTAAATCTCTGATGTTCGTTTCTTTGAGTAAAGTTGTAATACAGAGAGAGTAGTATAATGAAATATTTTTGTTATTATTTGTAAAATTTATATACCTACAGTGCTACACTTAGGAATACTAAAGTTTAGTTTATTTTTATCACAGTATTCAAATAACCGGTACAGGTCTTCTTGAAGAAAGCTACAGTCATAAGTATTTTTAATTGTTCTAAAAATTTTTAGATCATCAGCATACAAAAAGAAATTACTATGCAGAACCCAGCTGGTTTCCAGTTTAGTAGCTACTAATGTCGTTAATATAGACTATACATCAATGGACCGAGAATAGACCCCTGGGGAACTCCTGAAGTAGCCAGAAATGTCGAGATATCCATTGCTCACCACAGTTTGGTTTCGATTACTGATATAGGAGGAAAATCATCGCAGTAAATTACCTCTAATGCCGTTAAAAGCTACCTTATTTAATAAAATTGAATGGTCTACTCTGTCAAACACCTTTTTAAAATCTGTATAAATGGCATCAGTTTGAAGTCCGCCATCCATATTCCTGAACAGATGATCTGTAAAAATCATTAAATTGTAGAGGGTAAATTTATTTTTAACGAATCCATGTTGCTCGGGTATAATATTTTGAAGCAAAAATTAATACCTAAATAGCCTGGTGCACTAGTTTCTCGAATAATTTTGCAATTGAACAAAGTATAGAAATCGGTCTATAGTTATCTATATTATGTCTGGATCCACTTTTGAACACCGGAATTATATTTGCTTTTTCCACAATTAAGGAAAAGTACCACTATTGATGCAACCGTTAAACAATAATGGAAGAGGTTTACATATCGTTTAAGAAGTTTTCTTTGAAAAATAAGGAGGTATATTATCAGGTCCCGATCCCTTATTTGTGTCCAGCAACTGTAATTGTTTGCAGACGTCGTGCTCGGAAAAATGCAAAGTACACAAAGAACCACTATTTTTATTGCATAGATCAGAAGTTGGGCACCGGCTAGGAGAGATACTAGACAGTTCGTAAACCGACTGAAAAAAAGTCGAAAACATATTGCAAATTTCAATGGGGTCACTAGAAGTAATCCATACTAGTATTATAAAATTGATGAAATTTGGTACAGACAATCTTTAGACCCTGAGAAAGAACATAGGCTACCTTTTATCCCGGAAAAATTAGATGTTCCCGAGGGAAATCAAAAAGCGCGATATAACCGAACTCCACGCGGGCGAAGCCGCGGGCGGAAAGCTAGTATTTTTATAAAACATACTGGATGGTATTCCTGACTTACGTTGACGATTAGCGATATAAGCCCAAAAGTGCTTAACGTTTTTGGGTATAGCGTCCTCGACACTATTTATATATTTATCCAAACACTTTTGGCATTCATCCTTAAAGCGAGCCCTGTATAAAGAATCTTTTCTATTTGGGCCACGCTTTCTTTTTGTTCTTACAAATGTGTATGAGTGCTTTAGAGAACCATATTGGAAAATGCGTGTTTTAGGTTTCGCTAAATGCACTCTGTCTTTTATTATGCCATATATTTGGTTGTAAAAAGTTTCAATGGACTTCTCTATTTGGTTGCCATCTAATATTTTATTCCAGTTGATATGGTCAATCTTTTCATCAGTAAGAGTATAATCAGCTTTACAATAAATATACTTCGATGTATACAATAGTTTTAATTATTTTAAATCAATATTTAAATCTAACAATGCATAAAATGGTGGATGGTGGTTTTGGATATGGTCAATCTTTTCATTAATAAGAGTATAGCTTTACAATAAATATATTTATTTATTTATTTATATATTCTTTATTGTACACCAATCAAACATGGAACAAAAAACATTCATCACAAAAAACATACAATGGGCGGCCTTATCGCTAATGCGATCTCTTCCAGGCAACCAAAGGATGGACAGATATTCCGGAACCACAAATGGGACTGTCATTGGTGCAAACATCATTATTACAATATACTAAAGTAGATACACAAATACATACATATACAAAAATTAATCCATAGAAACTGAACATAACAGGTAAGCAAGTAAATTAGCCAAAAAGTATATTTTGTTGAACAAGATCATAACGACAAGTAGTGTTCCCTCACGAGTCTCTTGAATTCCTGCAACGATTGCGCGCGTTTAATTTCAATTGGCAATGCATTCCACAAACGAGGGGCCTGAACAGTGAAAGATTTATCAAGGAACGTTGTGGAATGCATAGGCATTTTGAGCTTTAAGTTATCTGATGACCTTAACGTTTTAGAATGAGAGTTGCACAGAAATTGAAAGCGATTCTTGAGGTAAAGAGGGGTGAAAGGAGAAAAAAGCACATTATATAGAAGGGAAAGAATGTGAGCATTCCGACGAAGGCGAATTGGTAACCACTTGAGCTTTACACGAAATTCGGATACATGGTCATATTTGCGCAGACCAAATATGAACCTTATACAAAAATTTTGAAGTCGTTCAAGCTTATCTAGTTGGTCTTGGGTAATATCAAGATAGCTGACCTCAGCATAGTCGAGGATGGGTAGAAGAAGAGATTGTGCAAGTGCAATTTTGGTGGCCGTCGGTAGGAAATTACGTAATCTCTTCAGAGACGCAGCAGATGCAAATAGCTTGCGGCTAACTTCCTGCAGCTGGGAACTCCAAGAGAAAGTTTTATCAATATATATTCCCAAGTTCTTAACTTATACTTCGATATATACAATATTTTTAATTATTTTAAATCAATATTTAAATCTAACAATGCATAAAATGGTGGATGGTGGTTTGGGATATGGTCAACCTTTTCATTAATAAGAGTATAATCAGCTTTACGATAAATATACTTCGATATATACAATATTTTTAATTATTTTAAATCAATATTTAAATCTAACAATGCATAAAATGGTGGATGGTGGTTTTCTGCCTGTAATAAGTCTTGACTTCGAGTTAAAAACAGTGCACTTAACGTTAGATATAAGGAGATCAAGTATACGGCCATTTGAGTTAGCTATGTAATTGAACTGCATGATATCGTGAACAAGCATAAATTCTTTTAATCGATTAGAAATGGGACTGATACCTACGCTAGTCATATGTTCATCAGAGGGGTTAAACTTTACCCACTGTGCTGTAGGTATATTGTAATCGACAAGCAAAAATAAATTATGCATTGTGTCCAAAAAAGCATTATAAACAGTAAGTGGCATATTGTTAGGTATATAAGCTGCGCAAATAAGGATATGGGTAGGATTATTCTTGCTAGGAATTATGGTAGAAATATGTTCCAGATAGTGATAACGGAATGCAGACAGGATTGTATTTTCGTAATATGGCTATCAATACACCGCCACCATCAGATCTCCCAGTAGCAGTCCTATTTCGGTCGCAACGGAAGACTAAATAGCGATTATCTATAAACTCATTAATGTCAGGAACAAGCCATGTCTCCGTCAAAATAATAACATCAAAGCTGTTACATAATATTTTCTTGTATAAGGTATTCAATTTAGTACGTATGCCTCTACTGTTTTGGTAATATATACTAAAGTTAAGTTTATTCATTATACGAGCCATTGTTTTGTTTTACGTTAACATACATATTACTAATGACACATTATTACTAATGAAACATTAATACTATGAACTAATAGAATGGAATATATTAATTTTTTTTGACATCGTTTTTACATTTAATGGCAATTATGGGTGAAGTTTCAGACTGCTTAGTAAGAATAGTGGAATGCTTTACCCGGACAAACTTATAGTTAAATATTTTAGCCTGTCGATTCTCGCATAGTAACTGTTTTTTCTGCAGTGTTAAATGCTCGTTAACATAAATAGTATGTGATACATCAGCAATACCCAGATCCGTAGAGGTAATTCCCTTCTTTAAGCGATAAGCAGTAATATAGTTATCCCTCAGAAACCGTGTTTTTACCGTCGCAATGATGTTTTTAGGTCTAAAACTGGTCGTGGCATGTGGTACACGGTGTATGAATGTAATGTGTTCTCGACATATATTTAAGTTGACCTTTTTGCCAATATCCTCCAACAAAGACACCAGGTTTTCCCCCCTCGCCTCTCAGGAACATTAGAGATATCAAGGTTGCACTACTTACCCTGCTGCTCAAGGTTGTCTATCTTCAATTCGAGAGCATTGACAATGTCGGGGTCAAAGAACGGTAGTTTATTTCACTTAACTGTTTTAGGAAATCGTCGTATTGGTCAGATATTAGTTGCGCTGATATTTTTATCTCAGAGAGACTTCGGAGAGTTTTGACACTATACAGGACGTCATTCTCAGAGCGTAGACTAGCCATTTCTTTACTTGTTTCTTTAATACATGTTTCTAGGTCTCCTCTGATCCACGCAATATTGCTATTTATTACAGCTAATTTACCTTCCAGACATTCCCTCCATTCATTAACAGTTTTTTTGTAAATCTACCTGCATGGAGGTAGATTTTTGAAGGTCCGCTTTTATACTTAAAAGTACATCATTACGATCGCACTCCAGTAGCTTGCGTTTACGACAGTTAAGATTAAAGTCGACTTTAGGGGTGAAATATTCAGCAAGTCCGATTCAGAGAGTGACTGTTCATGTCGGAGCGGAGTTTTAGGCGGCGTGCGCTTTGGGTTGAACATAGTGAAGTGCCGGTAGATATGAAATAGCAACCAAAGCTGGAGCGTATATTGCTCGTTGCTACGGCGTAGGCGCATCTCTGCGGCAATGTAGCAGGTGGAAATGGCTGCGGGTGGTGGAGACGCTCAACGCAATCCGAGTTCCGACGACGGATGACCTTATAGACGCGGTGGCACGACGGTTTAGCAAGCTCTTTTGATAGTTCCAGGAACAATCACAGAGGTAACAAAAGTGATACCTTTTCCATAGACCACTTTTAACTTTAAATAGTAAAATCTTTACAATGTCTATATAGTCACAATGAACAACACTACCACTCAGATATTATAGTTTACTTTAACTGTAATAATATTTTTAAAACCCATATCAAACATAGAAAAATATTTTTTTTCTATAACCTACTACCCTCCAAACTATAATGAAACTATTAAAATACATCATAACAATAACTTACGATTAATTTAGGGCTATACTACGTGTTTCTCTAAACGATCGCATCAGGAATGAAGAGATTCGTAGAAGAATGAAAATGCGGATTAGCTCTTTGAAGTGGCAGTGGGCGGGGCACTTAACACGTAAAGCCGACAAGTATGTCAAATTAGAAAAAAGTTAACAGTAAACATTTAGTTGTAACTTCGTTTATGTACTGTGTATCACTGCAAAATCTGACACAAAAATAATAATGAACAAAAATATTTCGCATTTGTGAGAGACGAACCCGAGACCCTTTCTTCAATTCCAGTACCTTTTGTGCTCGTGTTTCAAACAATACCGTCCTAAATCGCGCTATTAAAGTTTTCTCACCACTTAACACAAGTACGATATCTCGCTAACTTCGTGTAGGAGTCCGTATCTACTCAGTAAAACAATGTTGTGGTGGTACTGGACTATAATAGCTATACCCACCGCACATTGCTTTAACAATACGTTGTCTTATGACGGACGACGGGCGGATGGACCATTCAAGATACAGTGTTAATTCCCTGTACGCGGTAATAATGGTAATGTGAGGAATATAGCCCTCCATCCCACTGCAGTAGATAATTTAGACTCCGTTTTGACTTTTTTGTGTATTTTTTTATAGAACTTTGTCACAGACCAACTGCAAGCCTCTTTCTCACACTCTGTTATTAATTGTGTAAAATAATGAGTCGGCTTAATGAAACAGCAACCGTTCCACGCTTTGTGTGTGTATGATACAACTACACAAACAAATAAAAATATAGCAAAGTAGGTATATGTAGTTGTCATAATTGAATGAGTTCCAATCTTTCAGCATAACAATTAATATGGATGTCGTATACGGTTGGTGGAAGCACCTGGCATAGACTGTGTAGCAAGTTTAAACACCGACAGAGGAATATTGTTTTACAAGGTTTTATTCTTTGTATGACATTAGTGGGCAGGGCACATTGCTCGTAGAACCGATGGCTGATGGGGCGGTTAAGTTCTGGAGTGGCAACCACGTACTCGAAGACGCAGCGTAGGGAGGCCCCAACAAGGTGGACCGATGACCGGGTGAAAGTCGCGGGAAGCCGATAGATGCGGGCAGCACAAGACTGGTCATCGTGGAAAATCTTGGGGGAGGCCTTTGTCCAGCAGTGGACATCTATAGACTGAAGAAGATTGACATTAATTTTGTGTCAATCTCAAGCAAAAACATAAAAAGGTAATTACATAGAACCAATAAAATAAATTGAAATGTTTTGTTATATAATTTAGCCGTTGGATTTCGGAATGCGGGCGACAATGTTGTTCCTAATGGCTTGGGTCATTCGTAAACGAGACAACTCGTTTCGACTACTGCGTTTCCTACGATTATTTATTAACGAAATTCGCAAATGCAGACTTCAAAAAAAAGGAGGAGGTTCCATTCGTCGGAATCCTATTGTAAGGACATGCTTCAGAAGCGGGGAAAATAATAACGACGTAGTATGCTCCAGTACAAGTCTGTTTAATTAATGATCAACAGTACAGACATCAGTAGCTTTTATACACCAATACACCATTGAGTCAAAACACTCACGAATAGTCACAAAATTAATAGACAACGGAAACGGAAATTAACAGGTATTGAATAAAATTAAGAAAAGGTTAATAATAACGCTAGTAATTATCAATAATTGTGTACAGATATTTGGATTAACCTAAAATATCGAAAGTAATTTATATTTATTTATTTGAACAATGCTTGATTTAATAAATAAATATCCGATGGGCGGGAAGACTAATGTTCGGTATCATTTTATAATAAAAGTTGGCGGTAATCGGAAGTTGCATCAATAATTCTAAAATTGATAAATTAATGGCCGAAAGACCGGAAGTGTACTTCCAAGTGTGATTTTAGAATAAACTAAGGGTTATAAAATCCTCCCAAGTAATTTAAAGTAATCATAATAAATTTAAATTAACATAAATAATTACGCAACTACGATCAATATATAAATAATTATGTATAGCTCGAACTAAGTATAGCTTCATAGATGAGTGGGAAGCGGAAACTGTAACACTATTTCTTTTTTATGGTTCGATGTGGCATTTTTATTAGCAATTTTCAATAATACCTATTTATTCAAAAACTTATTTAATTAATAATAGTGATTCGTAATGACAATCTTTAGCATAGTTATCCTAGTCATAGTTATCTTAGTCCTTGAATTTGACGAGAATGCAAAACGACAGCGTTATGTTTATATAAATAATTAAGCAAATAAATAAATCACAATTTCAAAATAAGTTGTTTTACACAACATAGAGTTTGCTAAGTGTTTTCCTCGGATTTTGCATCACTCTCAAAATCAGGGTGATATTCAGACGTGATGAATCACTGACAGGTTTTTAAAAATCTCCATGATCTTTAATATCGCATTGCAATAGCTTTTGATCATAGCGTATTGCTTCAACCTTCTGTTACTGAGTAGACACGGACTTCTACACAAGTGTCACGAAATATGGGACTGATGTTAAATGGCAAGAAAACTTTAATAGCGCATGTTAGGACGGCATTGTTTTGAAGACGAACAGAACAGGGACTAAGCTTGAAAAAGGGTCAGGAGTTCGGCACCCACAAATGGGAAATATTTTTGTGTTTTTATCATTTTTGTGTCGTATTTTGCAGCGATGTTATGAATTGTTACATATTTTCTGGCATGGATGTTTTTTTTTGCATTTTAATGCTAAAACAAGTGAAAAAAATATAAATAAACATTATAAAAAACCTTTTTCAAAACAAATTTTATTTAAACTTGCCTTAGATGGGGGTTGTGTAAAGACTAAAATACCCACAACCAAGTCAGTACAGTACATGTGAAGGAGGTACGTGTAATATATACTATAGTCCTCGCCAAAGAGTATAATAATAATAGGGTAAGTCCTCGCCCCACTGCAGTAGACGCTTGACTCCGTTTTGGCGTTTTTTTTTTTTCTCTAACACAGACCAAAAGACTTAGACGGACACTCTGAAAGCCTTTTCGGTTTACATACCACACACAGGTTTATTGTTACTGAGTGTTAGTCCTTTTTTGTAATTCTATAGTTATAAGCAAACTGCAAAATCAAAAATTTTCTCTAATCAGATATTGCTGACTTGTCATCCTTACAAGTGTGTACCATGCCTAACGTGTGTCAAGTAAATAGCCTTCACATAGCCGTCATGAATGCCTCACAGTTATGAACTAATAATTCCGTTGTCTCCACTTTTATTTGTTTTATATTTTAGACAGTTTTGCTTTGTGAATGCGTAAGGTATTCTAGCCGAGTGGATATTGCCAACAGTAAGATGTATGTCGCCCGGTAAGGACCAGGCCCGAGTCGACGGCGCGTCGTGTTTCACGCACGCCTCTAAGAGATGTCAGCACATCGTGACGAGGTCCACGAAGACCTCCTGGGTCAGGGTTGCGGGTTCGTTAAACAAGAAACCGTGGCCGTGGCCGTCGCACAGGCAAGCGAAGAAACACGGGTGGGTTTTAGTCAGACACTTGTCTGTGCGACGGCCAGGGCCATGGTTTCTTTTTCAACCAACCCGCAACCCTGACCCAGGAGGCATCGGTCTTCGTGGACTCCGTCACGATATGCTGACATATCTTTGAGGCGCGCGTGAAACACAACGTGCCGTCGACTCGGGCCTGGCTCTACGGCACCTACGCGCCTACGCTGGCTGGTAGTTCGGTGTCGTCTTCCGACCAAGGCGTCTCCTGCAGCGGCTAGTGGCGTGAGGGCGCTGGGATTCTTTTTTTTTTTTTTCAAAACTTTCGTGTGACCTTAACCTTAGGTTGGAAAGTGTAGTATATTAGTATGGGTGTCGGTAGGCCTAATACCATTATTGTTATAGTGTGAGGGTATAAGTAAATAAAGCAGTGTTCAACCAACTTGCGTGTGTTTCACTACATGGTGGCAGCGGTGCGACGTTTTAACGTGTTTTTAACGTGTTTTAAAACGTACTCGAACCGATCAAATATTATTAGTATTTTCGGTAGTACATAGTGTATCCTCGAAATTATGGAACACGCACGTCCTCCAGCAGAATTAACACTCGAAGGCGGTCCGGCCGCACGGGCCATAGCATGGCGAAAATGGCGGGAGCTGTTCGAAGTTTTTCTTAAAGCGTCTGGAGTGAGCAAAGAGTCTGAGGAAGTTCAGGCTGGCTTGTTGGTTAACCTCATTGGATCGGCTGGTTTCGAGGTCTATACAACTTTCCGATTTGAAAAAGGGGAAAGTGAGGATGACGTTAACTGTTTATTGCAAAAGTTTGACAAGTATTTCGACGTGAAATAGAATATCACAGTGACGCGGTTTAAATTCTTCACTCGTAATCAAGAAGAGGGTGAAAACATTGACCAATATGTGACGGCGTTGAGGGTAGCGAGTCAACAATGCGAGTTTGCGGAGCTGCATGAAAGTTTGTTGCGAGATAAGATCGTGTACGGTATCATCAACAATACAGTCAGAGATCGACTTCTTCGCACTGATGATTTGACGCTAGCAAAAGCTATACAAATCTGTCAGGCAGCCGAGATGTCCAAAGAGTAAAGTAAGTGCATTGACGGCACGTCGCGGTCGGTTCAAGTGGATGTAGTTGACAGAGGCGGTGCGCGAAGCAGCTGGTCCGGGAGAGGACGGCGCCGAGGCGGTAGCGACGAGGGTCGCTGGGCTCGCGCAGCAGGGCCGTCGGCGCAGGCGCAGGCTCAGAGGAGCGCCTGTCGACAATGTGGCCAGGGCAGGTGTCTTGGTGGCGAGCGGTGTTCGGCACGTGAAGCTTTGTGTTTCGTTTGTGAGAACAAAGGTCATTGGTCGCGGGTGTGTGAACAAAAGAAAGCTATTCGCAAAGTGCTTAATTTAAGTATAGATGTGGCAAGCAGTGATAGTGAGGGTAGTTGCACTAATGATATGTTTTATGTAAATACAATTGAGGAGTATAAAAAACTACGTACTAGCCCCGCACGATGATATTGCGATTGGCGGCCATCTTGGTGACGTAGTCGATCTCGCACCGTCGGTACCGTTCGCAAATTCAGTCCGCGCTTACCCACTTATGCACATCGTATATTTTTGTTAGCTTTTTGTTTTTGTTATCCTGTTTTATTGTTTTTCTTGAGTTTTGTTGTTTAGTTTTGTTAACTGTTACTCGTTAAAATGAGTAAGAAATTAAATTAAATTATTTGCTCGTGAAATTATAATTAAAGTGGACAATTATTTTGTTAAAGAGGAAGATGACTGTAAGTTAGTTCTTGAAAGTATAAACCGTGCTAAAGAAAGTGCTTCGGACACTACTGAGGATATTTTAATACCGAAGCAACTGCTAATAGTTATCAAAAATATTTTGCAAAATTCTACCAAAGTCACGGAGCGTGTGGCATGTGCCACAGGCGTTGCAAAAAATACTGTGACGAAATTGCGACGAGAGCGTGAGTCAGAAACAGCCAGTGCCAGCAAAATGAGAACTCCCTCTAAAGGAAAAAGACAAAAGAAGGAATATTTCGACGGGTGTCCTTAACAGCTTTAAGAAATATTATACATTCAATGTATACGGTGAGGAGAGAAATACCCACAATGCGCAGTTTTCTTAATGTAGTGAAACTACATTAAGAAAAATAATTAAATGTGTTTTAGACTACAAGTTTAAACGATGATACCAAAAAAGACTGGCTCTAATTGAAAGACCCCAAATTCAAGCGTGGAGGGCTAAATATTTACGACGTATGAAAGAAAATGACTCGCTTGGTAATAACAAAAGACCCGTTATTTACCTCGACGAAACGAAACGAAACGTGCACATGCACACTAAACGGTAGAAAAATGTTGGCAAACAGCAACCGATGGAGTGAGACGGAACGACAGCCCCGGCCGCCGATGGATAATAGTTCACGCGGGAAGTTAAAGCGGTTTCGTTGACAATGCCCTTTTAATGTTTAAAGCAGACACCAAAACGGGGGATTACTATGATCAAATGAATGCTGAGTATTTCACCAAGTGGCTTACAGACAAAATAGTACCCAACATACCACACAACTCCAAAATTGTGATGGACAACGCCCCTTATCACAGTAGGGATGAGAATAGGCCACCAAGTATACAATACTTACATATAACTCCAGATGACTGGCGAAAGGAAGTCAATCATGTTAAACGGCTTGAAGAGGAATACCTATTGGAATAAAGATCGAATAATTGACGAGTTATTTGTCCTAAATACGGCGACGACAGTGAATCGGAAACGACAGACACAGAAAGCAGTTATGATTCGGAAGACTATATACATTTTTTTACATATTATCCTGGTTTTATTTATAAGCTGATAGATGTAGGTAGTAATTAAAACATGACTACTACACAGTGGACTCTGGTTCAATTCCCGCTCGCAAATTAACAGAAATGTAATTAGAAAAAAATAGTATACATGTAAGAAAGATATACGAATAAGTATATTTTTCTTACGTCTAAAAGAATTATTTCCTTGAAAATTTTAATAATGAAAGTTTGTTTGTCAGAATATGGGTGAGTAGGTATAAAGAGTGTATATAGAATAAAATTATAAAATACAAATAAACCCTTAACCCTAGCTTATTAATTTTGCATTAAACATTCTTTTGCTAGCCGTACTTTTGTGTGACAGATGACGTCACAAAGCTGTTATTGTGACAAGGTTCCGTCGCAATATCATCGTGCGGGGCTTATAAGTCATCTAATGAATGGGTTGAGTTTTAAAATGCAATGGAAAAAATATTTTATTAAAAATAGATACGGGCTCAATGATAAATGTTATTTCTAAAGCTGATTACCAGAATTTGGATTTAGCTATTAGCAACCTTGTGCCGTTCACAAAACGAGTACATTCTTTTACGGGTAACCGGTTGCCTATTCTAGGAACTGATAAGCTGTCTTTTGTTTTTAATAAGATATGTTATTGTTTACATTTTGTTGTTGTGGATTTAAAATGTCAGAATGTGCTCGGTATGGAAGGCTGTGTCGCTTTAGGCTTAATTAATCAGGTTAAGCTATAAATACTGAAGAACCTTCAAATTTATTTAATGGGCTGGATAAGTTACCTTATAAATATAGTATTGTTGTTGATAAAAATGTACAGCATCTAGAGGAATCTAAGTGGGTGTGGGTCATCATCATCATCATCCCAGCGTTAATCCCAGTCGCATCCGAAGCCTTTTCAGCTTTGGAGTCTGGGGTCCGCGGTGTGGGTGGGTGTGGGTATCTCAACATATTGAGGCAGTAGACAATTTGAAACGCAAGTTTTGTTTTTATTATTATAATTTTACTAGCTTTCCGCCCGCGGCTTCGCCCGCGTGGAGTTCGGTTATATCGCGCTTTTTAGATTTCCCTCGGGAACATCAATTTTTTCCGGGATAAAAGGTAGCCTATGTTCTTTCTCAGGGTCTAAAGATTGTCTGTGCCAAAATTCATCAAAATCGGTTGAGAGGTTTAAGCGGGAAAGCGTAACAGACAGACAGACAGACAGACAGAGTTACTTTCGCATTTATAATATTAGTATGGATTACCTAAACAGTGTACCTAAATACTTATGTATTATGTCTGTATAAGAATTAGGTAAACAAGCATTAATACTGAGTTTCTTTAAATACTGTTTTGGTTTCCTCTGACTAACAACCTCTGTACACATAAATAATTTTATTGATAGTAAGTTTCTTTTATTTCTACTTTGTGATTATGTATTTTTTTTTCTTTTCTCTTTTTTTTTGTTTAAAGGGGATAGATGTAGTATATTAGTTTGGGTGTCGGTGGGCCTAATACCATTATTGTTATAGTGTGACTTATGGGTATAAGTAAATAAACCAGTGTTCAACCAACTAGCGTGTGTTTCACTACGGAAAGAAAGAAGAAAAACTGAAGTCAGTTATGTATTAGACTAAAATTTCAAATTTGTGCTCGATTTACTAGTATAAGATAGTATAACGAATTTCAGATAACATGAGATTAATTGAAGAGAACCAAATAAAATCGATTGCAAAAGAAATCGATTCGATTTGGTAAACAATCATCACACATACATACATTTTTGATTTTTGATTTTATAATAGGTAAGGGTACCTTTTTGTCGGATATACGAATGTGTGTTTAGAATAAAAAGATTTAAAACTAATCTATACTAATATATAAAGCTGAAGAGTTTGTTTGTTTGTTTGTTCGCGCTAATCTCGGGAACTACTGGTCCGATTTGAAAAAATCTTTTTGCGTTGGATAGCCCATTAATCCAGGAAGGCTTTAGGCTATATAACATCACGCTGCGACCACTAGGAGCGGAGCATTACTAACTCCATGGCGAACGAAGTCGCTGGCGGTTTTTTTTTATATATATATTATAAACTAGCGCTTGACCGCAATCCTGCCTAATGGTAAGCAGTGACCCAATCGTTGATGGTAAAGCGCACTAGTTTATTAAGAGCCTATTCACTCTTGCCTTGAAGACACTCAAATTGTAGTCCGACGGAAACACCACCACTGGCAAATTGTTCCAGTCCCTCGATGTACGCGGTATAAAAGAGGAGGCGAAACGCTTCGTCCGGATCGTAGTGGTGTTAACAACGTAAGGGTGGAAACCAACCGTACGACGGGTCGTCCGATTGTGGAACGGAGATGGGGGAATTAAATCATGCAATTCCCTCGCACACTCCCCAAAATGCATCCTACAGAACACCGAAAGGCTGGCTACTCTACGCCTGGCTGCTAGTATTGAAATATAGTAACAGCTACCAACAACATTGGTTATACAGCACCGTTGTTTCTTCAGTTAGTTCTTCTCAGTATCTAAACAGATAATGCTATAACCGTATTGCTTGAACAATGTGAAGTTTTTATTTGTAATGATGTGGCCCTCATTACAAATTACTCCTGTACAATGGGTGCGTTTACATTACAAACATTTAAATTCACGTGCAAAAACAGTCAGACCCAGAACAACTACTAGGAAACGAGGCCTATGTCAAGCCTGTGAGAAAATTAGGTACAATAGGCTCATTAACCCACCAGACAAAGTCTTGCCGCCAAGCGATTCGTCGTGTTCCGGCATGATGTCTGATGAAGCCGTACGGAGGACGGGTCTGAGCAGTTGTGTTGCGATGTGTACCGGGTACGATGTGCCTAATGTTGTTGTGTCGGGAGTTTGGTCGTGGAGGGTCTCCAGATCATCCTCTGGCGCGGCATCGTTGGTCGTGTTGTTGGGTTAAACATTGCATCACCTCGCTCAACTGCCGTCTTCCTTCCTATTCACCCAGTTTTTTTTTTAGGTGAATAGGCTTAATAAGCAAGTGCGTTTTACCATCAACGATTGCATCACTGCTTACTATCAGGCGGGATTGCAGTCAAGCACTAGTTTATAACTAATAAAAAAAAATATGTATGTATGGATGCTATGTATAATACAGTAGATATGTGTATTGTAATATATTCCAGAGAAGAAAAGCAAATACTTGTGCCTTACTCTTTTTAAGAAAAGTCTTACAAATATTAGGCTATGTCGATAATAGTCGGATAGATCTCGTCGATTATGATCTTTTTAGGGTTCCGTACCGTAATGGCAAAAAACGGAACCCTTATAGATTCGTCATGTCCGTCTGTCCGTCTGTTCGTCTGTTTGTCTGGCCGTCTGTCACAGCCATTTTTTCCGAAACTATACCTAAGAGCTATACTGTTGAAACTTGGTAGGTAGATGTATTCTGTGAACCGCGTAAGATTTTGATGCAAAAATAAAAAAATAATAATAAATATTGGGGGCTCCCCATACTTAGAACTGAAACTCAAATTTTTTTTTTTCATCAAACACATTTGTGTGTGGTATCTATGGATAGGTCTTCAAAAATGATATCAAGGTTTCTAAAATATATTTTTTTTCTAAACCGAATAGTTTGCGTGACAGATGCTTCCAAAGTGGAAAAAAGTTGTCCCCTCCTCTAACTTCTAAAATAAGAAAATGAAAAATCTAAAAAAAACATATGATGTACATTACTATAAAAACTACCAACGAAAATTGTTTTGAACGAGATCTAGTAAGTAGTTTTTTTTTAATACCTCGTAAATCGTAAACCGTTTATTACCGCGTAATCTTTCATACAAATAACTAAAATCCTTTAATTTTATAAATAATGGTACGGAACCCTTTGTGCGTGAGTCCGACACGCACTTGGCCGGTTTTTAGGTGAGAAATTATCAAATTACTTCTCCCACTCTGGGCGGAAGGGCTGTGCGCCAGGGGCTAAAAAGTACAATATTATCTATTATACTTCCAGAAGAAGATTATAGCATAGACTTAAAAATTTTAGAAAACACAATCAACATAATTTAAATAACTTTTTTCCAAGGGCTCGTAAATGTTCACAGGATTATTAAGTAAAAACGTATATATGTAGGACTTAGGAGTATACTACAGTATCATAAAAATTATTCAACGTTTATGATTTTTAAACACAAATATTTTTTTGTTCGTTACAGCGTTATTTTGTTTTTATTAGGTTATGTTTGCTGACGGTATCATCATTAGGCTTCAAAGGAAGAGACAGCAAATATACATAAACTTGCCGTTCATTGATGCGTAAAATTTAATTTACCTTATTAAAATCAGAGCAGTCTTTTAAAAAGTGTGAAGTCTTTTATATTTTCTTTGATTTTTTTTTATTGATATCCAGTTTTTTTACGTGTTGTAATGCAATTATGTGTTCCAATAACTATGTCCTTTATATATTTACGGATTGTTCGATAATTAATCTAGTTTTTTTTTCATATTCCAATTTATTTTTATTAACAACAAAGGTGACCTTTTGCCATCTCTCGGTGAGTTAAAAACAATAAAACATGACGATAATGCTATCTTTGATTGTCAATTTTCAATACAAATTTAACCAACTTGTTGTTTACTAATGACGCTTATTTGTAGACAAAAGATAGTCTTAAAGTCTAGTCGATAAAACAGTATATAATAATATTGGCCACGCAATCACTATTAGGCTGAGGCCGCACTACGGTTTTTTTCAGCTAGCGGGTAACCGCTACAACCGCGAAACCGCTTGAGACGCACACACCACGATTTAAGGTGATAGATACCCTCGAGCGGCCAAAAACGCTCATTTTTCAAAGTTTATTCCTCCAGAATGCCTTGATCAAAAATTTTGAAAAAAAAATATTATAATCATAGATTCAAGCACAACATATTTATTGTTTATTATTTTCTATACGACCTATATTTACGTCAAAAAAAAATTATTTCTACACGGCGTTTTTTAACTTTTAAATCGATATTTCTCTTAAAGCGCTTAGACTTTTTAAAATATTCTTACTCGCAGTAACGTGTACCTGTAAGAACTATATAATCATAGTTCTATTTTAAAATTGATGAAATATTTAATAAGAAAAGTAATAAAAATGAGTGTCCGTACGAGTTTCCGCCTTACGAGGTTCAGAGGGGCTCTATGCGGGACGCGGGCGCGGGTGGCCGGCAGTCTCGCGCCAGCGCTCGTGAGAGGAGGCTGTGTCACTTTTTGCTCCGCGCACCCTTGGATACTAATGTAAAGACATGCTTCAGAAGCGGGGAAAATCATAACAACGTAGTATGATCCAGTACAAGTCTGTTTAATTAATGATCAACAGTACAGACATCAGTAGCTTTTATACACCATTGAGTCAAAACACTAACGAATAGTCACAACACTAATAGACAACAGAAACGGAAATTATTAGGTATTGAATAAAATTAAGAAATAGTTAATAGTAACGCTAGTAATTCTCAATAATTGTGTACAGATATTTGGATTAACATAAAATATCGAAAGTTGTTTATATTTATTTATTTGAACAATGCTTGATTCAATAAATAAATATCCGATGGGCGGAAAGACTAATGCTCGGTAGGATTTTCTAACAAGAGTTGGCGGTAGTCGGAAGTTGCATCAATAATTCTAAAATTAATAAATTAATGGCCGAAAGACCGGAAGTGTATTTCCAAGTGTGATTTTAGAATAAACTAAGGTTTTAAAATCCTCCCAAGTAATTTAAAGTAATCATAATAAATTTAAATTAACATAAATAATGACGCAACTACGATCAATATAAAATAATTATGTATAGCTCGAACTAAGTATAGCTTCATAGATGAGCGGGAAGCGGAACTGTAACACTAAGTACTTCGAGTGAAACGAAGTATTTTTAGTGATTTTGTGTATAATTATTGGACGTTTGTATTTATTGCCGCGCTGGGATGCTTTACGTGATTTTATATGATGTTTTATTTTGATACTAGCTTTCCGCCCGCGGCTTCGCCCGCGTGGAGTTCGGTTATATCGCGATTTTCAGATTTCCTTCGGGATCATCAAATTTTTCCGGGATAAGAAGTACCCTATCATTTAATCCGGATTTCTAACTTTACGTCTACAAAATTTCAGAGCAATCGGTTCAGTAGTTACGGCGTGAAAGCGGAACAACCAAACAAACTCACTTTCCCATTTATAATATTAGTATTTTCTAGATTCTGATCAGTGTAAATAGTTTTGACTTCTGTGAGTAAGTGTAAATATTAGCCCTTAGTATTTATTGCCGCGCTTGGACGCTTTATGCGATGTTTTGAGTATTTTTTTTTGAGTAAATTTTCGATGATTTATTTTTTAATTTTCGAAAAAGATTTATTGCATAGTGTAGAGGGCGTCATGAGCGTAACTTCTTATACGGGTAATTTATTTTTAATTTATAAATTAGCGCTTGACCGCAGTCCGGCCTGATGGTAAAGTGATTCGATCGTTGATGGTAAAACGCGCTAGTTTATTAAGAGCCTATTCACTCTAGCCTTGAAGACACTCAAATTGTAGTGTGAAGGAAACATCGCCGCTGGCAAACTGTTCCAGGCCCTCGATGTACGCGGTATAAAAGAGGAAGCGAAACGCTTTGTCCGGATCGTAGTGGTGTTAACAACGTAAGGGTGGAAACTCGCAGTACGACGGGTCGTCCGATGGTGGAACGGAGATGGGGAATTAAATCATGCAATTCCCTCGCTCACTCCTCAAAATGCATCCTATAGAACATAGAAAGGCTAGCTACTCTACGCCAGTGCTCTAGGCTTTGGAGACCATCTCGAGTTAAATCAGTGTCACCAATCAGCCTCTTCGCACGCCTCTCCACTGAATCCAAAGTGGCTAGGTGACACTTGGCAGCACCAGCCCAAATGTGGCTGCAGTACTCCACACAAGAACGGACCTGTGCTTTGTATAACATTAGAAGCTGCCCAGGTGTGAAGTTCTGCCGGACCTTTGCGATAACGCCAAGTTTCTGGCAGCCACCTTGGCCTTGGACTCAATGAACCGCCCAAAGTTTAGGTTCGAGGAAAACTCAACTCCCAAAAGCTGAAGGCGGTCGGTACACTCCAAGGATAAATTTCGAAAAGTATGAGCCAAGGTGAACGGGCTCCTTTTGGCGGTGAAAAGACACGCCTGTGTTTTGGCGGCATTGAATGCTTCAAGATTGGCCTTGCCCCATTCGGAGACTGCCTGTAGTGCAACATTCGTTCGCTCTACCATAGCCTCTCTTTCGAACCGGTTGATTCCCTACTAGCCCGAGCATCCGGCAGGTATCTCTCCACAACTGTGCTGTCATCTGCATGCCCATAGATACCGGGCATCAGCAGATCGTTAATATGCAGCAAGAACAAAGTTGCAGAGAGAACAGACCCCTGAGTAACACCGGCATTAGTCGACATGGTCTCAGATGAGCAACCGTTGACAACAACTCGGAGGGACCGTTCAGCCAGGAAGTCTTTTAACCAGCCAGTCAAGCCAGGGGAAATGCCGTAGAAGCTTACTCAAAAGGCCAGCGTGCCAAACCCGATCGAAGGCCTTCGAGATATCAAGGGAGACAGCAATCGCTTCCCCATTTCTCTCGAGGGCCTCGCCCCACAAGTGAGTGACATACACTAGAAGGTCCCCAGTTGACCGATTGCGGCGAAACCCGTACTGTCGTTCAATGAGGAGATCGTTACCTTCCAGGTATGCCAAGAGGCGCGACTTCAACACACGCTCCATAATTTTGCAAAGTATGGAGGTGATCGAAATCGGCTGATAGTTGGTAGGATCGGCACGACTACGACTACCCTTTTTGGGCACGGGCTGCACTTTGGCAAGCTTCCAGACCTTGGTCACTATACCAGTCATAAACGAGAAGCGATACAAGCGCGTCAATACAGGAGACATCGGGTGCACATACTTTGAGAACAATCGCTGGTATACAATCTGGACCACTAGCCTTATTCACGTCCAGACGACACAGTACTCTCAGAACCTCCTTGTTCCTAATGCGAACCTCAGGCATTGAAGTTCCGCAATGAGGTAAATTAGGTGGAGTAGCACTTCAAGTATCAAGACGCGAATTATGGGCAAAGAGCATCTCTCTCAAAGAGACCTGCTTTCTCTCTCGCCGTATGAGCCAGTGTTCCATCAGGCCGAACCAGCGGAGGGTGGAGCCGACAGAAGTTCGCCTCGACCGATTTGGCAAGGGACCAAAAAGATCTGCTACCGAATGGTAGCGCAGATAACTTGTTGCCAATATGGGTAATGCGGCCGAAGCGAGCCTTCTTAAGCGCCTTTTTGTAGGACTTGGCAGCACGATTAAAGGCTCTCATCCGGAGCTCCGCGGTCACGAGCGTCAACCCAGGTGAGAAATGTCGTGTGCTTACGCTGTTCACCTTCGACACAATCGGCATTGAACCATGGGCGAGCCGAGCCACCGACGGGCACGTCATTGAAGGGGATAAAATTCTCCATAGCTTGACGCCCCACATCCGTTACAGCGTCTGCACAGCTCACGGATTGTCAGAAGAGAAGCAGACCTCCTTGCCAAGGATAAGACGCAAAGAAGTGGCGTATCTCATCCCTACCCGAGAGTCGTGATCTAGTGGGGAGAAGGACGATACAGACTTCACCAGACAGTGGTCTGAAGTTCTCAACGGTGAGGAAACTGTTACAATACATCTGTCCGGATCAGTGTTAGCAGAAGGTCCAGACAGTTGGCGGTATGACCAATTACATCAGGCACCCTAATTGCTCGTTCTACCAGCTGGGAAAGGCCCATGGAAAGCGCGAAGTTTCTCTCCCAGCGTGGTCGGTCCTCTTGTACGGGAAAAGCCAGTCCTGATGGCAGGTGTTGAAGTCCCCCAGAGCGACGAACTGTGCGTCAGGGTGCCGGTGCAGCGCATTGTCAGCAGCCTCACTGAGGTGGTCAAATAATCGAGTTGTCTCCTGATCACTGCTGTGCGATCGGTAGACACAAGTGTAAATAATTTTGTCCATACCAGTTTGACACCAACAGCCATAGGGACGAGAAGTGATGGTCTTTGAGGTGGCAGAGGTGCCGGCAACAGATGTCATTGCGGACATACACAGAGTGCTCTGAATGATCCTCCAATGCGTATCCCGGTTAGCTGAGGTATGCCACATCAGACGGACATCTGATCTGGGTCTCCGTCAAGAAAAGCAGATGGGACTTCTCAGTCTCAAGGTGGTGGTGTAGTGCAGTGAGATTGGAGTGCAGACCTCAAATATTAGAGGCACCTCTCTAATATTTGAGGTCTGCACTCCAATCTAAACTTTGAATGAGAGGACGAGCGTCCGCTGTGCACATCTACTTTTGTTATTAGACCTGTTCATAGATTTTAATGAGTGTATAGGAAGGAAGACGGCAGTTGACTGAGGTGATGCAATGTTAAACCCAACAATGCGACCAACGATGCTGGGCCAGAGCGAGATTGATCTGGAGACTGCGGGGACGCCCCCCAGGGATCGCCATCGGGTCCTCTCGTCCGGTCGCCAACCGGCACGATGGAGCCACCCTGGGATTTTTGCAGTTGACTGGGCAGCCTTTCGTGTGTGGCTGGCACACTACTTGGGCCCCCAATTACCTGCGGTCGGCCAGCGGAGCACCGTGCTTCGGATCCCGCTACCCTCCACGACCAAACTCCCGACACAACATCATTTGGCGCATCGTACCCGGTACACACCGCAACACAACTGCTCAGACCCGTCCTCCGAACGGCTTCACCAGATATCATGCCGGAACATCACGGTGGCGGCATCACTTTGTCTGGTGGGTGGTAACTTATGCCGGCAGCCGACGTTGTGGCCTACCACCGAGGAAAGAAAGAGTTCTATGAAAGAACTTTGACCCCTAGCACTTTTTCAGATTCGAGATAAAACGGCCCACGATGTGAGGGGCTACGACGACGCTATATCTCGAAATTAGGGTGTTGCAGCGAAAAAGTGAAAAGGGTCAAAGTTATTTCTAAGGCCACACCCTGTTCATTCCTCCAACAAAAATTAAGAACATCTCAAAAAAAAAAAATCGTCAAATTTTTGCTAAGTCCAAAACAAATATTTTCCTTCCCTAAAAAAATATATAATTGATACTTGTAATTTAATCCATATGAATGACTAGCGGCCGCCAGCGACTTCGTTCGCGTGGTTTAGTTATGCTCCGCTCCTATTGGTCGCAGCGCGATGTTATATAGCCTAAAGCCTTCCTGGATTAATGGGCTATCCAACGCAAAAAGAATTTTTCAAATCGGACCAGTAGTTCCCGAGATTAGCGCGCACAAACAAACAAACATACAAACAAACAAACTGTTCAGCTTTATATATTAGAGGACCGAGATTCCGCGCCTTTGGCGCTGATCTCGGTCATTGAAGAAAAAAAAAATAGTTTTTTTGAACTCACCGCATCCAGATCTATATGATTATCTATAGTGGTGAGGGTTTTGAGCAACTTCGGGCACATACATACAGACAGACATACAAACATACGCACTTTATAGGGATGGATAAAATTAAATAAAGGATGATCCGGACAAAGCGTTTGGCTTCCTCTTTTATACCGCGTACATTGAGGGACTGGAACAGTTTGCCAGCGGCGGTGTTTCCTTCACACTACAATTTGAGTGTCTTCAAGGCTAGAATGAATAGGCTCTTAATAAATAAATTAAATAATTACTTTATAGATTAAATTTCCCCATTTTTAGGGTTCCGTACCTCGAAAGGAAAAAACGGAACCCTTATAGGATCACTTTGTTGTCCGTCTGTCTGTCTGTCTGTCTGTCTGTCTGTCTGTCTGTCTGTCTGTCTGTCACCACCCTTTATCTCAAGAACGCGTGGACGTATCAAGCTGAAATTTACATGAAATACTCGGGTCTATTGTCCCTTTAAGCTGTGAAAATATCAAACTTCTAAGCCAAGCCAATCAAAAGATACAGCTGATTATGTCGATATTTTCAACAAATTTTCGACACTCGCAAAGGAATCAAAACCTACAGGATACTTCCCGTAAACTCAGAATCTTGAAAATTGGCATGAAGCATTGTCATATAATGCAAATATAGGAAAAATTGCGAAAATCACATTTTTTAAGTTATATAATATAATAAACATATATTAATAAAATGGAACTTACTACCTTATTTCTCACGAACGAATAAAGTTATCAAATTTAAATTTATACCAAATACCTAGGTCTATTGTCCCTTTAAGCTGTGAAAATATCAAACTTCTAAGCCAAGCCAATCAAAAGATACAGCCGATATGTCGATATTTTCAAAAAATTTTCGACACTCGCAAAGGAATCAAAACCTACAGGATACTTCCCGTAAACTCAGAATCTTGAAATTTGGCATGAAGGATTGTCATATAATGCAAATATAGGAAAAATTGCGAAAATCACATTTTTTTCAGTTATATAATATAATAAACATATCTTAATAAAATGGAACTTACTACCTTATTTCTCACGAACGAATAAAGTTATCAAATTGAAATTTATACCAAATACCTAGGTCTATTGTCCCTTTAAGCTGTTAAAATATCAAACTTCTAAGCCAAGCCAATCAAAGGATACAGCCGATATGTCGATATTTTCAACAAATTTTCGACACTCGCAAAGGAATCAAAACCTACAGGATACTTCCCGTAAACTCAGAATCTTGAAATTTGGCATGAAGGATTGTCATTTAATGCAAATATAGGAAAAATTGCGAAAATCACATTTTTTAAGTTATATAATATAATAAACATATTTTAATAAAATGAAACTTACTACCTTATTTCTCACGACCTAATAAAAGTATCAAATTGAAATTTATACCAAATACCTAGGTCTATTGTCCCTTTAAGCAGTCAAAAAATCAAACTTCTAAGTTAAAGCGATCAAAAGATACAGCAGTTTATACCGACACCTTAGACGAATTTCCGTCACACGCTAGGGAATCAAAACCTACAAGCAAAGGCATTAAAATTATATTTACAATAGACAGGACATCACGAACAAAATCCTAAGCCAATACTTTTATCGACTTGGTTAAAAGTCGCTCAGTCTAGTCTGCGCGTCAGGACGTAATTTGTGTCCACCAAGAATAAACATTTTTTAAGGAAATATGCCATGTTGCGCTTTGTGTTACTGTACATCTCGTTATAGTAAAACGACTGGACCTAACTTCGGAATGTTTTTCTATAAATTATTTATATTTCGTCTGCAATTCAAATTTAAAAAAAATCTTAGTTCTAGAAAATTTTCCATTATTGTAATAAGCGCCCTCTATTGTTGAGTAGTTTTACTATTTTCTTGTAGAGATGTAGTAATGTTGTTTATCGATTTAGTTATCGATAATACTTATGAAGATGAATACATTTTGTTGTATTTTATTGACATTTAAAATATAGCTAAATAAACTTAAAATATTACTATATTTCAAGTTTATTTATTATTAACTCTATTTAAACATAATCATGTCATATTAATAAACAAAATTGAATGAACAATTACTATTCATTTATCTAGGTTTTTGTTATTTTTGGTTTCCGAATAAAATAATGTCGTAGGGAAAAAGTGGATACGATTTGTCCAGATAGACCGTAGAAAAGAAAATTGGCTTCCGTCTCATTCGGCGAAATTATGCTCAATGCATTTTAGAAGAGAAGTTATCTACTTTGGAAAGACTTGTCGATCAAATTAAAAAAAAAAAGAATCGGTACCTTGTATTAGAAATGAAATAGTAAGTTACTAATTTCATTACTTTTTTACTTAACCGTAAAAATTGGAATAAAATTTACGGTTAAGTGGATAAGTACATAGATTACATAACTTATTTCTAATGAAATATATTCATAAAATATGTAGGTACGTATATGTAGTACAATGATTGCGAGCTACTTTGTGATTTTGAGGATTCCGTTTCCGTACCTAAAAGGTAAAACGAACCCTATTCATGAGACTTCTCTGTTCGTCTGTCCGTCTGTCACCAGGCCGTATCTCATAAATCGTAATAGCGAGACAGTTGTAATTTTCAGAGTTTGTGTTAGTATTTCTGTTGCCGCTATAACAACAAGTACTAAGAATAAAAATAATAAAATATTTAAGGGGGCTCCCATACAACAAACGTGAATTTTTGTCGTTTTTTGCTCCATATTAATAACGGAAACAGATAGACACTTAAAATGTTCACAGAATATTTGGTTATATATTCAAATTACAAATAAATAATTAAAATAAAATAAATCCTGAAGGCGGGCTCCCATACAATAACCGTGATTTTTTTGCCGTTTTTAAAGATAATGGCGTACGAATCTTGTAAAGGTCTTGCTCCAGCAGACTACCATTTTTGTCGTGATTTGGACAATTATCTACGTGACAAGAAGTTTTCTTCCCAGGAGGCAGTTCTGCTTTCACACAGTTTGTGCAGTCTAGATCCTCAGAGTTCTATCACAAAGGCATAAACGACCTTCCTATATATTGATTATAAATGAATTATTTTTAAAAATTAAAAAATAAGCAATTATTTACATTTTTAGTACTAATCGGCAATTTTAAACTTTAACGCCTATTATATTAAAAGAATTATATAAATAAGAAACTTGTAAACTTGAAATTACCCATAATTATTCTGCTTCCTAATTTTTGTTTCAAGCTATCATAATGCGAAAAAACATCGTCGTAGTAACTTCTTTGAATATTATCGATAACTTTATATCGAAATGATACAAACCCTACCACAGTTTTTTGCATTGCCATTTAAAAATATTTGCAAACAAACGTGTAAAAAGAATAATTTTGCTAAAAACGAAATGCAAACGAAAATTGCAAAACAAAATGCGCTTTATGGCCTAAAAGGTCTATTACACTCAAAAATCGCAATAAACTGAGCGTTAAAATAATTCGTAAGCATAAAACATCTAAAATGCCAATAGACAGTGTCACGGTAAATGAATAGTAGCGAATAAAATTCTAAAACAGTTTTTGTTTGTACAAGACAAGTTTCACTTAATTTATTTACTTTTCAATATTTATTTACCCGATTTGAACTATACTAGGGTATTAAATCGGATCTGGCAACATAGACCACACTGGCCACCTACCTGGCAATAGCTGAATATATTTTATATAAACTTATTTCATTTTTACTATTTGATGTCTCCAATTGTCGATCTAATTTTGCTATATTGTACTAGATGGCGGAACTGAACCATGGGATCACAGTTTTTCTATGCCATTTTGACACACATATATCTTAAATCTCTTTGCCTACAAGGTACTTCCCGTGAACTCAGAATCTTGAAATTCGGCACGAAGCAACGTTATATTATAGTACAGACAGATAAAGGAAAAATTGTGAAAATGATAAATTTGAAGTTACATAAAATATTAAAATATTATTTTTGCTTACATGACATAAAATATTTTTTTAATAATTATAACTTACTACCTACCCTTTTTCACATGAACGCGTAGAGATATTAAAGTTGAAATTCATATCAAACACTTCTTAAATCTAATTGCCTCTAAACTGTGAAAAATTCTAAATCAATGCTAGTATTATAAATGCGAAAATAACTCTGTCTGTCTGTTACGCTTTCCCGCCTAAACCTCTCAACCGATTTTGATGAAGTTTGGCACAGACAATCTTTAGACCCTGAGAAAGAACATAGGCTACCTTTTATTCCGGAAAAATTTGATGTTCCCGAGGGGAATTTAAACAGCGCGATATAACCGTACTCCACGCGGGCGAAGCCGCTGGCGGAAAGCTAGTACTTCACAAATTGTAAACCGCTACGTTTGTACGGCGGAACCCTCGGTGACTCGGTGTGCGAGTCCGACTCGCATTTGGCCGGTTTTTTTTTTTCTAGTAGGTAAATCAAAACAATTTCTTTTTTTCATTCTTTAAGTTCAATAATCTCAGGTGTTCATTACCTAAAATTTGGTCAGCAAAATTTTTAAACAATATGTATTCTAAATAATATGCACCTATTTTAGTCTGACCTGTGAGTTTCATTTAGATGATGGAGTTTCCGGGGTTTTTTTTTAAGTCCTGGTAAGTATCAATGGGAATTATATCAAAAACGCTAAATGCTAAATAATAACTGTAAATAAAAGATTAATTTCCGGTTCCCATTTTGCATTAATCATTTTCATAAATTAATATTTGTTTTCCCTTTTTTAAACAACGCAGTATCGAAAACAACATAATAAAAGTAATTACCTAATATTTTTCACTTTAGGGTATGAGTTTTGATACCACGTGATTCTATGTTAGGTACTTTTTAGACAGAATAGTATGAATAGTATACTTTTTAGCCATGGTATGGCATCCTACGTTTGTCGTGAGACGTCCGCGCTCGTAGCAAGAGAGTAGGAAATGTGCACGTAAATATGATGCGGGGTGCGCGGGGGCTTTCTGCCTAGCCCCACCCAGATGCGCAAGGTCATCGTCGTTACTAATCGCCTTAAAAACGCGAAACGACCCGCAGTCTGAGGATAGGTTTCGAGGTAGCCGTATGTGTTGTTACTCTGATACTAAGAAATAGAAAAAAATTCGTCAACGCAAATTTCGTAAATATTGGATCCATCGACTTACTGGGCGTAGATTTGAGAAAGGTTTTTTTCATAAGAAGTATCAAAGCTTAAGATACCATCCTGATAATTTCTTTAATTACTTTAGGATGTCAGTAGCCAGCTTCATTTCGACCTTAAGAGTTCCACAGGAATTTGAGTTCTTAAATATTTATATGATGACTAGCTGACCCGGCGAACTTCGTTCCGCCTTAAAGGCAATATCACATGACTACTTTTTAAATTAGGATAATTTTAAATAAATAAATATTATTATTCAATGATTCTTTATTTGGGAGCACAATCCTGGCGGTTCTCCGGAAATCTTTAATGTGCTACAATACTCGGAAACAACATCCATTGGCCCAATGCGAACGTCATTGCGCTATATTATATGCGTATAGAAACGCTGCCCGATTCAAATTAGTATTTGATGAATTTCTTCTTGTGCTTCTTTCATCATCAAATGACCTCTCCCGCTCTGGGCGGAGCGGAAGGGCGTGTCAGACTTTTACCTAGACTAAAACCCACCCGTGTTCCTTCACTTGCCTGTGCAACGGCCAGTGCCATGGTTTCTTTTATAACCAACCCGCAACCCTGTGGACCAGTCCTCGTGGACCCCGTCAAGGTGTGCTGACATCTCTTTGAGGCGCGTGTGAAACACAACGCGCCGTCAACTAGGACCTGGTTCTTACCACGAGGCGAGCTGCCTATCGCTCGCCGCCCGCAAGCCCGCGCCTACGGTGGTCGGGAGCCAGATGTTGCCACCCGACCAGGGCGCTTCCTGCGGCGGTTTGAGGCGTGAGAGTAGTGGGATTTCCGCTCCCTCACGCGCTACGCCTCCTCCTTTGCCAGCATCACTGCTTCACAGAAGGAGTTGAAAGCTTGCCATCATGCGCTCTTGCTCCGGACTATGGCCCGGACCAGGGTAGGACGCGAGAGATCGCCGCCGATCGCCGCCACGAGGACACGGCTGTGCTCTACCCAAGACAGGCAGACCTCCACCATATGCTCCACCGTGTCCTCAGGGCGATGCACACAGTGGTCACCCTGGCGTTTCCTCCCGCCTTATACGGAACAGGAACCTTCCGAAACAGCCGTGTCCGGTGAGGACCTACGTCAGTCGGAAGGTGAGGACACCGTGGCGCCTCTCTAGCTACTCCTCAAAGAGTGGACTTACCGCCGCTATTGTGGCGTGCTCTGTGCTGGATTGCGACAATCACACTTTCCATGTCGCCATGAGATCCCGCCGGAGCTCAGTCCGCTGTACTGCGATTTTATGCATTAGATATGGACACAATTTAATGGATGTTATTATACATATAAACGTTTCTTTTTAATTACTCTATCTATTAAAATCTCATCAAAATCTGTTTCGTAGTTCTATAGATTTAATCATACAAAGTGACATAGGGAAAGAGAAAGTTACTTTGTTTTATAGTATGTAGTGAAGTGGTAAATAGCACAGCAATACAATATTAGAAATTTTGAAGTTGAAGTGTACTTTGGGGCTTTTATTAAAAAAATTAAACCGGCAGAGAGTATTTATATTCCTTGCTTTAAATGAATGCATCAACATTCTACCGGTAAGTTTTTTTATAATATGCTGTACTCAGCCACACTACTGCACTACTGTGCAGTAGTGTGGTTGTACCATTTTTAACAAATGAACCGCTAACTTATATTTTGACTAAGTTGTTTTGTTATTCCATGTCACGTCACACGGGAACGACGGGAACAACGGGAACGGGATAAAAAGTCTCCTATGTGACAATTATGTCCTCCCAGTTCTTATCTACCTCCCGACCAATTTTGAGCCATACTGGTTAAGCGGTTCTTGAGTTATAAATAGAGATAGATAACTAACACGACTTTCATTTATATACATAGACTTCATTCAAATCGGACCAGCCCTTTAGGAGGAATTCAGTGACGTACACAGGTACAGCAGATTTAGGAATATACCCATGGAAAGCATTGTCATCTACATTTGTAACAAAGATATCATAGCTCTCTCTACCCCTAGAGCTCTTGTTTCAGTCTCTTAAAGTTAAATAAAAAATCTTAAATATTTATTTATTTCTATTTATTTTTTTCTCTTTTAGTTCATAAGTACAATTTTAGTTAAATAAAAAAAATGAAAATATTTTTTTTATTTTTTCCCCTTTTAGTTCTTATGTACAATTTTCTTTTTAAGTAACTACAAAAATTAAAAAAAAAAACTATAAACTTGTCTAAAACAAAAAAAAAAAAACTTGTGATAGCCGGGTTTGAACCGAGGAACACCAGCCATCGCGAGTAGACCATACCACTATCGCCTACGCCACAGCCGCTATGTCAAGCCGCGCGAAATTAGCGCCCATATTATGCGTGAAATATTGCGAAAGAGAAAACTCGAAAATATGCGCTTCCCCAGACATAAAACTGAGCTAGATCAATTGCTCGTCCCCGAAAACCCCCACATATTAAATTTCAGCGAAATCGTTAGGGCCGTTTCCGAGATCACATGCTTCTTCAAGCGATCAGCGCCATCTGCCGGGCTGATTTGTGAATCTAAACCATCCAGGTCTCCACTCAAACGCATACAGAAAAATTCATTAAAATCGGTCAAGCCGTTTAGGAGGAGTTCAATGACATACACACGTACTGCAGAATTATATATATAAAGATGATGATTTATATCCATACTAATATTATAAATGCGAAAGTAACTCTGTCTGTTTGTCTGTTACGCTTTCCCGCTTAAACGTCGCAACCGATTTTGATGAAATTTGGCACAGACTATCTTTAGACCTTGAGAAAGGACATAGGCTACCTTCTATTGAAAAAAAAAAAATATGTTCCCGAGGGAAATCTAAAAAGCGCGAAATGACCGAATTCCACACGGGCGAAGCCGCGTGCGGAAAGATAATACAATAAATAATCTTGAAATAAATAAACACTAATAAAATAAACTTGTTTTTTTTTTCTCTTAGCCTCCGACAGTGTCATCTAATTATTTACTACGTGTTGAAACACTTCCTACCAAAGTTTATTTTTGCTATTTCTATCGCTATATTGACGCAAAGTAGTGTCATATAAAGCAGGTAAAGACCTGAGGCCCAAAAAATCATCGTGGAAGTACAGAAAAGTCTGTACTTCCACGATGATTTTTTGAGCTAAACTTTCATATTCTGTTTCGTTTAAAACAGACTCCGACTCGGTGCATGACATGGTTGAAATTGCGCGCCAACGCTCTGCTCTGCAAGACGGTCTCTCGAAAACTGACCAAAAATCGCCCGCGGTTAATGCAAGTGCGTGCGCGTCAACTAAGTTCTATAGATTACAAAATTTGGCGCGGTTTTTCCCGCGATGATTTTGTAACAAATCACGATTTTAAAATCAGTCGCGGGAAAAAACCGCAGGTGCGGCCGCTTGCATTAGTTTTCTAGGGGCACAAATCCACGCGGTTAAAAACCGCGGCGTTTTAACCTTAGTGCGGCCTTAGCCTTAGATGAAATATGCAGTTCACGCCATCTGTAAGAAAAAACGACATGATCAATTATCTCGAACAACCTTAATACATAAATCAAAAAGCTGACGGTCTTAAAATCTATATAATATTATACATAAATGAATTGCTGTTCGTTAGTCTCGTTTACACTTGAGACCAGCTGAACGAATTTATCTTATTTTGGTCTTGAAATGTTCGTGGAGGTCTAAGGAAGGTTAGGTCAGGAGAACTATAAAATTTTCTATTTCCCTTACAAACTTTTAAGAGTCAATCAATGTTTTTTTATTTAATACTGATCCGTTCTGTTTGTTTTGAAATTATTTTATACAAAAGTTTAGGCCATTTATATATCAGTTGAGTAACAATATACTTGTGTCTGTAAGCAGGAGGCCAAACAATCAAAGGGCATCAAAAAATATATAATTTTTACTTTATAATGTATTTTTAAGGTATAATGTATTTTAGCCATAAAATACACTATACTTTAAATAAAGTCGTACGTCAAAGAACCTAAAGTCCTTCCGGTCACTTTTTCAAAACTCAAAAATTCACTTTTTTTTCATTAGGTATAATGCTAGTCCATCCGGTCGCACCTCTACTTCCCGCAGATCAAAGGAAGCATATTTTATTTAAAAACCTCTCAACATCAAAAACTAGCTTCCAGTCGACAATTTTCCGAATCATACCTGCCTTTAGCAAGACAGAATTCAGAATAACAGTACATTTTTGCTGAAACGAAAAACAGAGTATGGTTTCTAACAAACATCGTAGTTTTTAAAATTCTCTGTGCGTTAAGTTGCATTTTTTAAGAGCTGCTCAAAGCTATTGCTGTACAACAATGGACTTCTGAACCGGATTTTTACAAAAGTGTTCACTAAACTCCAGTTTCTAAAATGTTTAATAAAAGATGTACACTAAAAGTAAAACAATAACTGAACAGTGAGAGCTTTCAATGGACCTCATACGAAGGCTCAAAGTCACAAAAGGGGCGATGGAAAGAGCTATGCTCGGAGTTTTTCGCGATGGAATCAGAAATGAGGACATCCGGAGAAAATCAAACGCCACCGACATAGCTCTTCGAGTCGCTAAAATTAAGTGGCAATGGGCGGGGCACATTGTTCGTAGAACCGATGGCCGATTGGTAGTAAGGTTCTGGAGTAACGGCCACGTACCGGAAGACGCAGCGTAGGGAGGTGGTCATTCGAAAATTAGCCGGTATTTGTCGTAGTAAATGACAAAAAAAAAATTATTATGGGATATCCATAAGAGATAGACATATACCATCGCGGACTTTTCTGTAGACCTTTTCAATGTGTACAATATTTAGTACATTATTTTGATAAAACTCTTACGGTTCAGCCTGTGTTTGCATTGCAAACGCGGAAAAAATGTAATTATTTACGACATCACATTAGAAACCTCAAAAATAATAGTATTTATCCACAATTTAATGGATGTTATTATAAATAATTATAAACCTAATCACTTTATCTATTAAAAAAACCGCATCAAAATCCGTTGCGAAGTTTTAAAGATTTAATCATACAAAGGGACATAGGGAAAGAGAAAGTGTCTTTGTTTTATAATATGTAGTGATGCTCACAGTTTTTCTGTATTTAGTATCAGTATTGCACCCATGCATTATATATAAGGTCTAAGTCAGCCTGCGTTTGCATTGCAAACGCGGAAAAAATTTAATTATTTACGACATCACATTAGAAACCTCAAAAATAATAGTATTTATCCACAATTTAATGGATGTTATTATAAATAATTATAAACCTAATCACTTTATCTATTAAAAAAACCGCATCAAAATCCGTTGCGAAGTTTTAAAGATTTAATCATACAAAGGGACATAGGGAAAGAGAAAGTGTCTTTGTTTTATAATATGTAGTGATGCTCACAGTTTTTCTGTATTTAGTATCAGTATTGCACCCATGCATTATATATAAGGTCTAAGCACAGTATAAAAATCATACAGTAGGTCGACGCTTTTGGTCTCGTGTAAAATGCCTTGTCACAAATAAACATTTTTATGAAATTATTTATTTATTGCAGATCAACATCGATAGCTGTATTATATTTAATTAATTTGCTATTTTTACTAAGGGAACAACTCAAGACAGATTTTAGTTATTTAGATGGCATTTTCGTAACCAGCACCCCTATCGACCTCGGAATTAACACCAAAAAACCAACAAATTGGCGTCCGCCATCTTGGATTTCAGAAAGGATAGCTTTTTCATAACAAGCACCCCAATTAATTTACCTAATTGACACCCATATTAAATTATAAAAAAATTACGTCCGCCATTTTGGATGTCTAAAAGGATGGCTTCTTCGTTACAAGCACCCCAATTATACTCAAAATTGACACTCATATCAAGTTATAAAACAAACAAATAAAAAAACAAACACGTGTTAGCCCTTAATGATAGATACCGAGCTACCAACATCGTTTTGTTCGCAGCCCGGGTGCCGCTTACCCGCGTCTCGTCCCTCACACCCCGCACGATTGCTCTGCCTAGACGTCTTCTTCGGACGACTGTATGATTTTTAGACTGTAGTCTAAGTATAGTAGACCTTATTTAACGGTAATAATATATTCGGTGTCATCCCGATCATCATCATCAACCTTTTCGTCGCTCTGCTGGGCACAAGTGTCCTCTCCTACAGAAAAGGATTGAGGGTAATCACCACGCTTGCTCATTGCGGGTTGGCGATTTCAGACCTAAAGTCCAGGTTTCCACAAGATGTTTTCCTTCATCTTCAGTCATTGGTGTCCAAGATATACTTAGAAAGTACATATAACTTAAGAAAAGTTACATTGGTACTTGCCTGACCTGGAATCGAACCCGCGCACTCATACTTGAGAGGCTGGTGTTTTAACCACTAGGCCACCATGACTGTAACCCCGATACACCGTCGGAATTCTGGATATCACCGGTGATATTCCGGATTCAGATTGTATGATGGTTAGTATGGTTAGGAAATGGCCACAATTCTCAAAAGAAAAAAAAATGTGTTGTGGTTGTATGTATGACAATTTGCTGTCCACACCCACGTTAACTTACTCACTGTTTACACTTTATTAAAATATTTTGAAACAAAGTTTACGTTTATTTTCCAAACTTTCAGTGTGCCCTGAAGTGTGCGCCGGCCGAATTTTTAATTACCAAACTTTATTCTGAACTGCAGAGTTCAGTTTTTAAACGAAATGATTTTTAGACTGATTCTCTGTATGAGAGGAGACCTGTGGCCAGCAGTGGGATAATAAAAAGGTTGATGATGATGATGATGATATTGCTGTACATAGAATAATAGGTGTTAAGCATTAAATCTACTACGGTACCGTGTGAGGATAATTAACTAATTAGTTGGCTATGACTGTGTAGGCTTATCGTAACGTATAACATTTATTAATTTAATGTTAAAATATGATATTACATAAAATACATTTTTTCATCACTGTTTTTATTATTTAATTTAAGTTCATCATTATTGTAAAATGTATACACAACTTTTGCCCATGAAATGCTCACCTACCTAACTTTAATTATGGCACTTATTATTATTTTTTATATTAGTATGGATTCATTTGCCACCCAAAACAACCTAGGGCAAGCTAGAAGGAAAAGTATATTTCTCCGATCGGAATTATTAAACCCTACTTATAACTGGAGACCCAAGTGCGACTGTCGCTGAATTATAGCGCTGGGGTACTCATGCATCGCATGGGGTTAAAGCGTATGGTGAGGGCCGGCCGCTCAGTTTTCTATGGATAGGTCCCATATTTTCCTCCAAATTGTTCATTTCGTGTTTTATTTTTTCTGTTTCACGTTTGTCACGAAGAAACACATTTCTTCCCTCTCTCTTTTCTCTGCCTACATTGTGGAAAAAATAAATCATTCACTCGTTTTAATAGATATAAAAAAAAACAATTTTTTCCGGGATAAAAGGTTTATGGGAAGAAATGTTAAAGGATTATGTCCTTTCTCAGGGTCTAAAGATTGTCTGTGCCAAAGTGCCAAATTTCATCAAAATCGGTTGAGAGGTTTAAGCGGGAAAGCGTAACAGACAGACAGACAGAGTTACTTTCGCATTTATAATATTAGTATAGATAAATAAAATAATCCAATAAATAGCGCAATTTAAGGTGCATTGGGGTAAGATCGGCCTTGGGGTAAGAACGTACAAATAAATCATACCTCCACACTGGTGACCCCGACGTGATAGTGTGGAGGTATGAGGAGCAGCGTGTAAAGCTCACTCATCCTCCATAGAAAAGGGAGGATCCTCCGACCAGACTAGTTCTCTGGCGGGCCACTTGCCCGCCGGTTCATGTCGCGAGCTTGTATATATGCTAGTTGCACGATAACTCTGATTGCGAGATGTAGAATTCGTGTGACAACAGTATGACGCGTTGTAGGCACCGCTACAATATATTTATTTTATTACGCATTTTAATGTTAACTTTTATTGTATCTGGAATATATTCGTTCTAAGACTGGTGTCAAAAATGGTAAACCTTTTAAACAAGGTATAGTAGTTATATTGGAGATTATTGACTGGCTTATTTTAGAGCTGCTGTAAGTACCTACTGCTGATGTATGAACAACAATAGCACAGAGATAAAAATAAGTGTTAAGTGTATGATGTGTTTCAATTAATCTGTCGTTTTTTTTTTAATTAGTTCCATTTCAAATCTTCATGGTCCGTAATCGAAACCACTCATTTTCTGCCGATCATGTTGGCAATACTGTGGCTCATAGTCTGGGTAAGTTAATTCATGACTGATTCATATTAATCCTAGTATCGGTTTCGACTTACCAAGTTATAGGTCGTAAATTCGAACCCCGTCAGGCGCTTTACTTTGTGTAAATTATTTGAAAGAAAGAAAGAAAAATGCGTTTATTGACATTACAGCATAAGATTTAACAATTAAAACTAAAAAAAAATATAAAACTTAGCTAATAATGCCAAAAGGGCCTCAGCTCAGCATAATGTCAGATGACAACACAAGATGTGCCATCTGACGCTGGTTTTCAGCTGCAACCCACGAGTGCCATACGCAAGAATTACAAAAACACAGATATACCATTTCTACAGTTTTCAGTCCGCAATAATAAAATGATATATTTACATAGATAATAAAAGTAATCCAAACAATAGAAAAAACTCGAAACATGATGAAATAAAAATGTTGTTACATGTATAAATATGTGTATATGTATGTTAAATATATTGTGTTTTTTTAAATACCCAATAAAATAAAATAAAGTACTCATTTTATAGACTAATAAGTTATATAAATATTAGTACAGCATTAAAATAAATAAATAAACAAATCCAGAAAACAGAAAATATTCCAAGTTACAAAAAACAAGATAGCTTATATGGCAGATACGTCTGCGCGGGTATTTTCGAACTCCTTTTGATGACATAAAAGATATTCCTTTAATTTCAATTTGAAACTTGAGGAACTTCTACAATTCTTTATGGGAGGAGGGATATTGTTCCAGCATTTAGAAGCTGCATAGCGAAAGCTGCCTCTAAAAGCCGCCGACTTGTGCTGTGGGACGGAAAGTTGCTGAGAACATTTTCTCATATTTCATCACCACTGCTTTCAATAACGGTGAAGAAAAAAATCGTAGGGAAACCAACATGTCCTAGGCAAAGCTTTGAAGACATGTGACATCTACCAAACCGCGCTGGTGCCCTGGTAGATTACCACCAGCTCCCTTTCACCGAGAGGAGGCCTGGGTCCCAGGAATGGGAACGTTTTCGTGGGCTGATTGTGTATGTAATTCTAGTTATTTATTACAGTTATAAATGGTGTGTGAACTGTGAAATGTGACAAAGTGTCATGTGGAGTTGTGATGTTGGTACTGCACTTATGAAAACATATAATAGTATCATGTATAAAGCATTAAAGCACATGATATTATTTTTAAGCAGGTTATAAATACATACATAGAACCTGTTGGCAACCCTGTTGGCAACCTATTATGCGAACACCTCGCGGTGAAGGAGAGATGGCGCTCGTACTTCCACGCTGCTGAATAAGCAGCACCAAGAAGTGCAGACACCGGAACTCCCTCCAAATCTTGGATTAGTGCCCCCGATAACGCCTGAGGAAGTCCATACAGCTCTTCGTCGCATGGCGAATCAGAAAGCTGTCGGAGCTGATGGAGTCCCATTGAGGTCTGAAAGGCGATGGGTCCTCGCGGTGTGGGCATGTTAACTAGCTTTTGGAACCGCGTGCTCCTGACCGGCAAAATCCCGAGCCAATGGAGACTGAGTATTATTACTCCAGTCTTCAAAGGCAAAGGCTCGGTACAGGAGTGTGGCAACTATCGCGGTATAAAGGTCATGTCCCACACCATGAAGATCTTTGAGAGGATTATTGACTCCCGGATCCGGCAGGAGTGTGCTGTCTCGGAGTGTCAATCTGAGTTTCGTCCAGGGTACGGAACCATGGATCCTATCTTCGTACTAAGGATCGCCATGGAGAGAGACAGATCGAAGAACACGCCTCTGCATATGCTCTTTCTTGACATGCAGAAGGCCTTCGACTGTGTCCCTCGGGGGGTGATCTGGTTGGCACTGAGGTGCAAAGGGGTACCAGAAGCCTATGTTGACATAATTCGAGACATGTACAGTCAAGACCAAAAGTCGAGTTACAATCTCACAAAACTATGGCCAAGCAATACTAGTTGTAGTTACGACCTTCTTCTATAATAAAGTTTGATACACACTCATACACTTTGACAACTTGCTGCCCGCTTATGATTGTTAGGTACTACTTACTAATTTCAACATTCACAGTAAGTGTTTAAATAGCCTAGCGGTTCTCGCCTTGATAGGCGTTCAAGGTGGTTCGAGATCAAATCTAATAACTTACAAAATATTTTTGAAATGTTTATTGGTGAGTTATGAATGCTGACAACAAAAATATGTAAAAATACCGATCCGCAACTTAACGATGATACTTTATTTTAAGATTTTCTCTATATTAGAGTCATTATAAAAAGATGACGGTAGATTTGAAACAAACTGAACAAAAAATATTCCACTACCTGCAATAACTATTATTAACTACAATAACTCAAATAATATTACTTAGCTGTTGTTGGTTGGTGAACATATAGTTTACGAGTTCGTGTTATTAGTTTTACTTTTTTAATCAATATGCAGGCATATGCAGCAATATATCTCAAATATCATAATATGAAACCGGCTTTTGTGTAAGTTGTTTTTATTATTATTTGGGTAAGATGCAAACCAATCGCTTGTTGTAAGTGTGTAATAAAATTGTTATTGTTTTAGAGAAATACTGTAAGCCAAAGTCAAGAGGTTGGAGGACGAAGGTGGCTTATGTGTCGAGATAAGTGGAACGAAACAACAATATTTACCGTTGAATAAACCTTTAAAACGGGCGAAGAAGGGAGGTTGCATTTGTGGTTTAAAAATATACTGGCTAAACAAACAAAAAAAAAACAATTTATAACAATCACAGTGCAGAAGTGTCCTACAGAGTGTTTTAAATATATACCATTATATATCTTAATAACAGACTCTAAACCAACTCGTAAAGTAATTTAGCTAAGTGACAGTAATATGTTCGGTTGGCTTAATGGCTAACAGATGTCGCCTTTTGCAATTTCAATACAAATTACTTTTGGTAAATTATAAAAACAATAATTTCTGAATTCGATAAGAAATAAGTTCGTTTACTTTTGAACTAAGAAAGCGCTTGAAGATTATAATCTCATGCCTTCAAAGTCCGAAAAAAGGCACTGCAGGATGGCAGCACTAGCATGCTATACACGCAAAAAAATTGTAGATGTGATAAGCACTGTTTTGTGTTCTAAGTATAGATTATTTTATGATTGTAATAATATTCAGGTTAAGCTTCAATCCTCTTTTCTTTAAGAAAATGAATAATTAAGCTATATATAACCTCTTTAATGATAAAATATAATACTATAACTTTCATATCTAAAAACCAAAAATGTTTTTTTATACTTTTTTAACATAATAATATTATAAGTTTGTCAAGGATTACTTTTATATAAAATATTACAATACCTACTGCCATTTCAACGTTTGATTCATTTATTAGCAGTATATCTATACCGAATAATATATAACCTTATAATATATTGCATTATAATATGCTTATTGTTTATTTTTTTTATTTTTTTTATTATATTACATCTATAGTAAACTAAAACATATAATAAAAACCTATTTTGGTATAAATATTCAGTAAATTTTCCTATTCGTTTAAATATTATTTGCAAACATTTTTACTTTAAAATACAAATCAGTTATCATAATTTAAAATTATATGAAACAACAAAAAGATTTTCCATTACTAAGGATCGAACCCACAATCGCTCGCTTATGATAGACCATTGTTAAGTGCGGCCGCTAACTTAACTTCAAATGAAGTAACGAAATTTTGCATTACTTTAAAGAAAGACGAAGACTACGATAAAAAAAATAATGCGTTAGTGTGCGTGGCCGGTTTAGCGCAGGCGACAGTAGTCTTTAAGGTGGGAATGGACTTCTACAGCTGATTGTACCTCAATTCTGATTCCGTTGTTAGGACCGCTGTTGGTGACACTAAACCCTTCCCCGTCACCGTCGAAGTCCACCAAGGTTCCGTCCTTAGTCCGTTTCTGTTCAGCGTGATATTAGACGTCTTGTCGGATAACATCAGAGATTCACATGGGCAACCTCCTTGGTTGCTTATGTATGCTGACGATATCACGCTGGCGGACGCGGAGAGGGATCGGTTGGTGCGGCGAGTGAATGTGTGAAAGGACTCGCTCGAGAACGGAGGTCTGAAACTCAATGTGGCGAAGACCGTGTATATGGCTAGCAACACGACAGACCCCATGTCTGTGCGCATAGGCGGTGACATGGTCGAGTGCACAGATCAATTTAAATACTTGGGGTCTGTACTCCACGCGTCCGGCGACTTTGTACGCTTGTAGCTTGGGCAAAATGGCGTGAGGTGACAGGTGTCATTTGTGACCCAAAAATGCCAGTTAAGCTTAAGAGGCAGGTCTATAAGACCATCATTAGACCTGTTCTCCTGTATGCCAGTAAGGCGTGGCCTGTGCTTGAACGACACAAGCAGGAACTGCGTGTCATGGAGATGAATATACTGCGGTGGATGTGTGGAGTTACGCGGAAGGACCGCATTAGGAACTCCCGCATCCGTGGCAGTCTTCATGTTCGTGACATAGCGAAAAAACTGCAGGAGGTCGCCTACGTTGGTACGGTCTTGTCTTACGAAAACCGGCATGTTACGTGAGTCACAAATGTCTTGCTATGGCGCCTCCGCCGCCGGGCCGGAACAAGCGGGGTAGACCAACGAGGTGCTGGCTTGACGTTGTAAGAGATGACATGCGTGCCAACAATCTCACAGCACAGGATGCTAAAGATCGCGCGAAATGGAGGAAATTAAGCAAGAAAGTGGACCCCGGGCTCCAAAGCGAATGCCGCGGATGCAACCGGAATGAACGCTAAGATGATGATGAAATACATACATAGAAGAAGAATATAAATACATATATACCTACAACGTTATTTTTAGTGTATGCGAAACCCGAGAGGCGTGTCCAGTTTAAGTTTTAAGTAAAAAATCTATGTATGTATCTACGAAAAGATATCTTGAAAATTCACAAAGTTATATGCTTCTTATCCTACCTGGGCCTGTAGCCAAAGTAACATCGCTTCCTAGCGAAGCGAAATCGAATACTAAACCAACCAATGGCGGGAACGATTGACCACGTGATTTATCGCGTCGCGTGGTCAATCGTTCCCGCCATTGGTTGGTTTGGTATTCGATTTCGCTTCGCTATGAAGCGATGTTACTTTGGCTACAGGCCCCTGGTTGTCCTAACAAAAATATGGTCGATGAGCCGCTCGCCCGCCCGCGCCTGCCGGGGTGTGGCGTCGTTTTGCGTTGATTGATTAGAATTTCTGTTTTTTGTTTGTAATTAACTAGTTATGTACTATTATTATCTACTGCTATGATCTGTCGTGAACTGTGTTGTGCGCTTGGTAACCACATTGCAAAAATTTCTAAGTGTATTTGGAAAAAAATATAACATGGTGATAATGATGTACAGCTTATTCTGAACGAAGATAAGAAAACTGAATATAGTTTAGATTCAGTTTTCTTATAAAGAAAAAATAATATTTTTTTAACACCCTTGCTCGTAAAGCTGATGTAATTCCACCGGTTTTAAATATGTAAAGCAGGCCATAACAAACGCGTGTTTTATCAAAGCAAATAGTTAAGTTATAGTCCATAACAGCATTATTTTCCATAACAGCATTATTTTCCATTTCAAGTAATTATGGAACTGATCGCCGCTGCACGGCTCGCGCTGCGCGCTGTTCCATATTTGAAATGGCAAATAATAATACTAATGGAGGGAAAGCAACAGTGTGCATTCACAGATTGAGTTTATTTAAAATGAACAAAATATAAAATACTTCTTTTTCTGTTTCCTCGCAAGTGTGTTAAAAAACGTCGTACGATATACGTGCGTATTGGTTATAACATCATTACGCACTAATATCGTAATGTACTATATATGAATGAATCCTTTAACTATATTTCAGATCACAGTTGGGGAAGCTTTTTACGGTGACTATAACTGGTATACGTCAGACGATGGTAAAATTACATTTAATATTTTGTCGTATAGACCACTAGTTAGAGACTTGTATGGATGTGGCAGTTGCCCTTGTAATAATAACAATAATCTATGTAATATGGCGGCCTAGTGGTTAAAACACCAGCCTCTCAAGTATGAATGTGTGGGCTCGATTCCAAGTCAGGCAAGTACCAATGTAACTTTTCTAAGTTATATGTACTTTCTAAGCATATCTTGAACACCAATGACTGTTTACAAGGTGAAGAAAAACATCTTGAGGAAACCTGGACTTGTTAGTCTGAAATCACCAACCCGCATTGAGCAAGCGTGGTGATTACGCTCAATCATTCTCTGTATGAGAGGAGACCTATGCCCAGCAGTGGGACGATAAAAAGTTTGATGCTAATGATGTAATATGGGACTAAAGAAATGAGAAAAAATAAGCGGCGAAAACTAGGTGTAGATAGACCATTATTTTCCGCGGAAAATAATGGTCGGAAAATATATATGTCATAAGAGGTTAAATTATATAAAATAAAATACATAACACCGAGTTTATAAGTTGGCCTTATATTGCTAGTAGCGTTGTCACTGTTTTTTCCACCATATATCGTTTTCGGCCAATTTCACGCAATCTGTCACGCACATTATGCGTAAATCGACATGAAATTTCTGTGTAGTGATACTGCTTTTAAATTAATCTCGTTATCTTTTACAATTTCGACTGTTCTGAAAGAGCAAATATACATATCATCGAACATACATATCATACATGTATATCAAATAGTCTACCGGCGAATAAGTTGCTCTTCTTTAAGTGTCGCGACGACACATCTGCGGAACGTACCGCGCCGAAAGATCGGCTAAATATGCTCGCAGTGTATTTCAAGTACTCTATGACACATCAGCCGCAATTACGCCGCGTTCGGCGGTTTTTTCAGCTAAAACGTATTTAATGTATTTTGCATAGCAAGCGACACATCACGTGATGCGTTGCGAGACCGAAAGTTCGGCCGGCGTAGCTAACCGTTCGGCGTGTGTTGTGCATCGCACGCGTGGCGGTAACGAAGAGCGGCAACGTCTTCTAAGCCCTCTATAATAACTAATATTCTAATTAAATCCGTCACAAAAACCGCACACCATAAAGTGTCGACACAGACAGACTGACGATGACGCCACGTAACTTTCCGTCGCGTAGCGCGCTGAAGAAGACGCCGCGTTTTGACCGTTTGGTTTGTCATAACAACTGAATATTGCGACTGACACTTCAGGCACTGAGCTTTCAGCGCCGTACGTTCCGCAGATGTGTCACTACACTTACATGTTCTTCCCTTAGCTGTCAACATAAATTACAGAACGCTACGTTCCTTTTTTTTTTTGGTTTCATTCTTTCCGTTCATTTGAACGGCAAAGGCAAAGGCATTGTACGCCATACAGCCTAGTCTTCAGTATTGTTTTCTTGGATTTTATATCCTAACTTATTCTAATTTATCCTAACTTATCCTAGCTTTACTTAACTTAACCTAACTCCTTTCGTTTCCCGCGTTTGGACGATAAAGAGGGGTTAAGCGTAAAGACATGATGCGGCCACTATGCTACAATATTTCACTGTTCTTTTTGAATTATTCACTGAATGCACTTTTTACTACATAAATCACGCGTTTTTATTTAGTAATCGACACTTTAAATAATTTTAAAAGTCCAATGAAAAATGAGCGTGACACTCATCTTGACATTCCCGCCAAACTTCCCGCTACGTTCCTTACGTACTTACTTGAGCAATGGATTAAAAATGGCGCCGATTCTCTAGTTCACAAACTAAACTAATTTTAAGTTCGGTGCATCTTTTTCTTTCTATTTAAACAAGAAAAGGACAGAAGTTAACATTTTAGTTTAATCGTGTCAAATTATATTCCATAGACATTTTTTTTTTGGTTCAATTCTTTCCGTTCTTCTGAACGGAAAAGGCAAAGGCATAGTACGCCATACAGCCTAGTCTTCAGTAAATATTTTCTTGAGTAAACTTCTATCCTAACTTATCCTAATTAATCCTAACTTATCCTAGCTTATCCTAAACTTATCCTAACTAATCTAACTCCTTTCGTTTCCCGCGTGTAGTCGATTAGGAGTGGCTTAGCGTAAAGACATGATGTGGCCACTGTGCTACAATATTTCACTGTTCTTTATGAATTATTCACTGAATGCACTTTTTACTAAATAAATCACGCGCTTTTATTTAGTAAACAACACTATAAATAATTTTAAAAGTCCAATGAAATATGAGCGTGACACTCATCTTGACATTCCCGCCAAAACCTATTCCATAGACAGTTCAGACGCAATTGGGTTGTATCCTAAACAATAATTTAATGTCCATCGGGTAGATTTATAAAAAATATTGAACACGTATTTTTAATTTTTTCTTTCATTCAAATACTTAAGAAGATATATTGATTTGAAATTTCCCATGACGTCACGCCGTGGTACAAAATATACCACGGCGTGACGTAATTAGCCCCCAGTGCGTAATTTTAATACGCTAAATTTCGATAGTTTTTGGTGATTTCGACAAAATAAAAGATATGGGTTTTAATTTTTTTTTATTATCTATAAGACGGACTAATTATTTTTTTTTATTTTCATACCTTGGATACATCCCTATTACAAACATGGCGATCAAAAATACATCAATTTTCTAAACTAACATATTATGTTCTGTCCTTTTCTTTAAGAAATATAAAAAAAAAGATGCACTAAACTTAAATTTAGTTTAGTTTGTGAACAAGGGAATCATTTGATTGATCAATCATTTGATTGATCAATCATTTGATTGCATTTGATAGTAATAGTGTCTGCTGATGCCCGGCATCTATGGGTATGCAGATGACAGCACAGTTGTGGAGAGATACCCGCCGGGTGCTCGGGCTAGTAAGGAATCAATCCTGTCCGAAAGAGAGACTATGGTAGAGCGTACGAGTGCTGCACTACTGCCTGTAGTGTGCAAAAAGAGAGCCCTAAAAGGGTAGTCGTGCCGATCCTACCAACTATCGGCCGATTTCGGTAACCTCCATACTCTGCAAGATTATGGAGCGTATATTGAACTCGCGCCTCTTGGCTTACCTGGAAGGTAACGATCTCCTCAGTGACCGACAGTACGGGTTTCGCCGCAATCGGTCAACTGGGGACCTACTAGTGTATGCCACTCACTTGTGGGGCGAGGCCCTCGAGAAGAATGGGGAAGCGATTGCCGTCTCCCTTGATGTCTCGAAGGCCTTCGACCGGGTATGGCACGCTGGCCTTTTGAGTAAGCTTCCAGCGTACGGCGTTTCCGCTGGCCTGACTGGCTGGGTAAAAGACTTCCTGACTGAACGGTCCCTCCGAGTTGTTGTCGACGGATGCTCATCGGAGCCCATGTCGACCAATGCCGGTGTTCCTCAGGGGTCTGTTCTCTCTGCAACTCTGTTCCTGCTGCATATTAACGATCTGCTGATGCCCGGTATCTATGGGTATGCAGATGACAGCACAGTTGTGGAGAGATACCTGCCGGAAGCTCGGGCTAGTAAGGAAACAATCCGGTCCGAAAGAGAGGCTATGGTAGCGCGTACGAGTGCTGCACGGCAGGCAGTCTGCGAATGGGGCAAAGCCAATCTTGCAGCATCAATGCCGCCAAAACACAGGCGTGTCTATTCACCGCCAAAAGGAGCCCGTTCACCTTGGCTCCTACTTTTCAGAATGTGTCCTTGGAGTGCACCGACCGCCTTCAGCTTTTGGGAGTTGAGATTTCCTCGAACCTACTCGAACTTTGGGCGGTTCATTGAGTCCAAGGCCAAAGTGGCTGCCAAAAAACTTGGCGTCATAGCGAAGGTCCGGCGGTACTTCACATCGGGGCAGCTTCTAATGTTGTACAAAGCACAGGTCCGTTCGTGTGTGGAGTACTGCAGCCACATTTGGGCTGGTGCTGCGAAATGTCACCTACTTTGACCCTGATTTAACTCGAGACGGTCTCCAAAGCCTAGAGCATAGGCGTAGAGTAGCCAGCCTTTCGGTGTTCTATAGGATGCATTTTGGGGAGTGTGCGAGGGAATTGCATGATTTAATTCCCCCATCTCCGTTCCACCATCGGAGGACCCGTCGTACGGCGAGTTTCCACCCTTACGTTGTTAACACTACTACGATCCGGACGAAGCGTTTCGCCTCCTCCTTTATACCGCGTACATCAAGGGACTGGAACAACTTACCGGCGGCGGTGTTTCCGTCGGACTACAATTTGAGTGTCTTCAAGGCTAGAGTGAATAGGCTCTTAATAAACTAGCACGCTTTACCATCAACGATCGCATCGCTGCTTACCATCAGGCGGGATTGCGGTCAAGCGCTGGTTTATAAAAAAATTAAAAATGTATTACGTAATTAAGGTCATACATGATAAACTTCACAAGGTTTTTTATATTACATTCAATTATGTACTTTTTAACTAGTCGTAGTGGCTAGTGTTTAAAACACCAGCCTCTCAAGTATGAGTGTGCGGGTTTGATTCCAGATCAGGCAAGTACCAATGTAATTTTTCTAAATTATATGTACTTTCTAAGTATATCTTGGACAACAATGACTGATTAAAAGGTGAAGGAAAACATCTTGAGTACACCTGGACTTGTAAGTCTATAATCGCCAACCCGCATTAAGCAAGCGTGGTGATTACGCTCAATCTTTATCTGTATGAGAGGAGACCTATGTCCAGCAGTGGGACGATAAAAAAAAGGTTGATGATGATGATGTATGAAGTGCTAGAGAGAGAGGAACCCTATGCTCTTATAGTGGGATGTAGTAGACTGATTATGTGCGAACAAGTACTGAGCCCAAGCACTGGATTTCAGCTCCTTCTCTTTCTGAAATATAAAGCTGGTTCTCACTAGTAGAAATATTATAAGCTGAGCTATTCAGCTGACAATGAGTTATCTCTGTGCTGTGTACATTAGAGCTGTGTAGCTGAAGATAACTGTGTATAGTGTTCTATTGTTTATTTGTGGTTAACAAGGTGTAGAAACTCGCAGCGAATGTGTGATCAAGCGCAGTGTGTGTGTGTTGACGCTACTCGTCTACATGCACTTATTCACCGCATGTGTGTACACTTGGTTACCACAAGTAAAGCGCATTTCGCAAACAGGCTATTACAACATTAGAATGTTATTTTCTTTCGAAGCAAGATTTTGTACAATGGGAAGACAGACAAAAGTGGGCTGCAACTATTGCACGTGCATCGCTGGTCAGCTATACATATGCACTGGAACAATATGCCCTAAACTTCCTACAGGTAAGACAATTAAATAAACAAGTACACGCTAACATATGTGAGAACTCACAATGGACCCCTAAAAGAACAAAGTGCGAAAACCGAATTATTAACATCATATGGCAGCCGCGGTTATGGATCACGGAACAAGAAGATACTCTGAAGAACGTAATAAATCCTGTACTATATATTCACCCTCGTATTTGCGTTTTATGACTGCAAATATGCCACAAATCTTGCGTCTTTAGACAAATTAGTAGGTACTGATTTGATTTATTTATGTTATTATTTGTTCATAGATATGTACGTTGGGTACGATATAATTATAATTTGAGTACAAAGATACAGCTTATTTATTGCCCTAAAATTCATTTTTCTAACCGAGATATTAATTTGACAGCTCTGTAATCTCTAACTTATATAAAAAGCAAAAACCAAAGACTTAATGTCAGATTCCGATCTGGGTTTAATAAACGAACTTTAGGTATTAAATTTTTCTTCCATTCAAAATAACCTTAAACTGCCGAAATATGTATGTAAATACTTAAAAAAAAGTGTTCGATTTATTATCTGCATGAAAAAACCGTAGGGTAGTTGTTTTACTTTTACCAACATAAACGGGATGTTTTATAGCTCGAATGGGTAGAACACGCCCATTCACACGTCTCCAGGGCTATTCTGTTTTGTTATTTGTTAGCATAACGTTCTGAATCCACAAATGTCAGTTGTCAGTTTTAAAACATAGCGTTGTTTAAGTTTTATAAAATTGTACACATGCACTACACTGCTGCAGTAGATACGATTCTGTATCGAGCTCATCGTAAAAACTTACATAGGTAAAGTAAGCTGTCATTTCAACTATGCTAGGCATTGACACTTTTGACAGTTCATTCCAAGCTCAATACACCACACTTCTTCTTCTTCAGCTTATGGAGGTGCACTGCTGGAAAAAGGCCTACTGCAACGCTTTTACGGGGATTATTAACCTAACTTTTCATATTAAAATTTATTATCATAAATAATTGCCTAACCTTTCCCTACTATGCTGGGGTCGACTTCCAGTCTAACCTACAGTAGCTGTGTATCAGTATTTTATATGGAGTGACTGTCTATCTGACTACCACAACTAGTAATACTAAAACCTGTGCGTAAGATTGGTTGTCAGACTTTCAGGCTTCTGGCGATACGTAACGACTGTCAAAGATCCATAAATGTGTTTTCAGAGGCACAGAAAAGTTAGCAGGGTGATTCTGTAACCATCTTAACATGACAACTAAGACAAAGTAAGCGTGAGGACACGGTGGAGCATACTGTGGAGGTCTACCCGGCTTAAGTTGGGCACCGCCTTGTCCTCGTGGAGCCGATCGGCGGCGGTCTCTCACGTACGGCTCTGGTCCAGGCCATGGTCTGTAGCGAGAGTGCATGGCAGGCCGTCACCTACTTTTGCGAAGCAGTGATGCTGGCCAAGGAGGAGGCAGAGCGCTTGAGCTTACGCCTCTAGCCGCACCAGGAGACGCCCTAGTCGGAAGACAACTTCGAAACCCCGGTCACTATAGGCGCGCGCTGCTTGGTAAGGACCAGGCCCAGGTTAACGGCTCGTTGCGTTTCACGCGCGCCTCAAAGAGATATCAGCACATCGTGACGGGGTCCACGACCCCAATGCCTCTGGGGTCAGGGTTGCGGGTTGGTTAAAAAAGAAACCGTGGCCCTGGCGAGCAGGCAAGTGAAGAGACACGGATGGGTTTTAGTCTGTAAATGTTTAACATGCCCTTCCGCTCCGCCCAGAGCGGGAGAGGTCATTTGATGCTTTCCCATCCAGAACATAAAAAAGGTGAAGTGGGCAGTAAGCTGTCATTCCAATTAATGTTAGGGATTGACACTTCACTTTAAACTCAGTTTTGGCATTATATTGACAATCAGTATTGACAGGTCACTTTAAGCTCAGTTGATCTTAATTGTCACGTTGATGTTTTTACGGAATCAATCGGCTGTTATGTAAAGATTTAGACGGTGAAAATAATAGTAGCCTTTAATTTTAAAACAAGAGAAATTTAAGTTGAGTTAAATTCCTTCTTTTACAGAACCTGAACCTGTAAAAATTTGCGAAAAAGGCATGAGACGCAAAATTGATTCTTGTAATTACTGTTACTGTCGGAACGGACATGAAATCTGTTCAACCAGAGATTGTAGACTCCAGCATGGTACGATCATGTGTTAGGAATACAAATGAACTGTTTTCATCTTGTGCTGGTTCATGAAACTTTTATTAGAAGGAAGGACAAGGCGGAAGGCCTAACTTTATGATGTAAAAACAATATAAAAACGTAACATAAAACTTTTTTAATCAATCTTGATATAGCAAATTTTTTGTGACTAATTTAAAAGTAACGTCAGAAATTCCATCTTACCCTCAACGTAGAATAGAAATTGTTCGGGCAAAACGAATCGTATAGAATTACTACATTTTACAGTATACATACATTAAACTATCATTTTCCGTATGTATGACCACTTGTTTTCAACATTTTTTCAACACCTTTTTTTACTTCCGTCTTGTTTTTTCTTTATTCTCGCAGGGTCCTATTCTTAGCTTTTAGTTTCCTTTCCTTCCTTCCTTCCAACTTGCTCTAGAACGTAATGTTCCATCTTACCCATTTATGCCCATTTCTAAAAATAATACGAATACTTAAAAATGAATTATTATATCTCAATTTATTATATTAATTCACACAACCTGCCCCTACTAGGTAATTTATATAAGGTCATATTTAGTAATATTACCTATAAAATATTTGTATACCAAAAATTCGATATTTATTACAGAAAATTTATTAATAAGAAGTCAATGCCCTGAAGGTGCTCGTTGGATGGTAAATTGTAATCGATGCATCTGTCGCAACGGAGAAGAGTACTGTTCTAAAAAAATATGTACTACGAAGAAATCAACCCGAATCGAGTTTATGCAATACAACAGTAAGTCTACTGAAATACAGACAATGGAAAACAACTAAGGGCCACTGAAAGGACTGAGTGCTTTGGTGGCCCTTTGTTAACGTCGACAAGTTGTATCAATGGATACATTTTTAATCTGATAAAACGATCGTCCATTTTGTGTCAATTTTCTTAGAAAAGTAAGTAACATAATAACTTTTCAAAAATTACCGAACCGTTGTTCCGATTGCCAATCATTTAAAACAGGTTGTAGAGTTTATATATGTATTGAAAATCGTTGACGCATAAGAATTGTGGCGGGAAAAAGAAATCCTATATGTAATTTAATTGACGTAAATTACACTTAGTCTTCAAACATTGGGGTATGGGCGTCGAAAACACCCGACGAAGTTTACCAAATGCTGCCCATCCCGGCTGGATCCTTCTATTTGCCTCCTTCTTGAAGTTGTTTTTCCCTAATTGCAACGTTGCATGAAAATTGCAATGTTTGAAGACTAACATCTTCAACCAGTGCTTCCTATCCATCATGACTTACGGATCCGAGACGTGGACACTAATAGTCAGACTAGTCCATAAGTTTAATGCCGCTCAGCGAGATATGGAGCGGGCTATGTTGGGCGTCTCTAAAGGACCGCAACAGAAATGAGGTGATCCGACAGAGGACCAAAGTCACCGATGGTCACCCAGCCCATTGCCGCATCAGCAAGCTGAAGCGGCAATGGGCTGGTCACATATGCCGCAGGGCCGACAACCGTTGGGGTAAACGATTCCTCGAGTGGAGACCGCGTCTCGGCAAACGTAGCGTAGGACGCTCTTGGGCGAGATGGAGCGACGACATCAAAAAGGTGACTGGTAGAGGCTGGCGGAGAACTGCTCAGAATCGAGTTTGTTGACGTGCCATGGAAGAGGCCTATATCCAGCAGTGTACGAGTAGAGGCTGATGATGATGATGATGATGAAATTACACTTAATTATTATTATTATTTTTACTTAAATTACAATGTAGCAACAACTACCAAATATATTTTAGTATAACATTCAAAAAACTCTATCTTATCTCTACTAATATTATAAATACGAAAATTTTGGCTGGATGGATGAATAGATGAATGGATGGATGCTTGATATTCCTTAACGCAATAACTACTGAACGGATTTGGATGAAATTCTGTCTTGCCCAAGGCTACTTCGTCTACTCAAATCTCAACATTCATTGGTCAATGCGATAATCGCTCGGCTTGCGTTGTGATTGGTTATAAATTATAAATCTTATAAGGCATTAAGTGTGGACATCTTTATCCAAACTCAGCAGTATTTACATTATTATACAGAAAAACTGCCCTCGACAGAATGCAGAGAAGGTTCCGCACGACTATTGGATGCCTGTAACAGATGCTATTGTTACTTGGGACAAGAATTCTGTGAACAAAAGGACTGTAATTTCGAGAAGCATTTACGTACGTATAACCCCACGTCATGCGCGTCCTGAACGAACACCCGTCACGCCCTCTGGCAGCGCGACTACCCAGACCCATTGATCGAACAAAAAGTGACATATGAACGCGAATATCCTTCTGTCCTCGTCCGCCTCACGACACGACCCAACCCAACCCAGCTAGTGTCTCTGAGCCTGTAGATTATGATTTGTCCCAAAAAGATCCGATCCAGTCTGTCCCTTGATGTCCTATGCCAGCGCCGCCCTAAGCCGGTGTCCGTACGCCATAGAGTGCCCAAAGCGTGTTGTTTTTATTAAAGCTCTTAATTATTATTATTAATAGCCTATGTTGTCCCACTGTAGGACAAAGGTGAACCCTACTCTTTCCATTTTTCTCAGTTTAAAGCTATTTAGTACTAAGGCTTGTTGAAAAAGTCCAGCTCATCTCCCCATCATAATAGGGTAGTTGACTAAAAAACTAATTAGTCCGTCAGGCAGTTTTTCAAAAGAAAATAAAACTAGTCACGTATTTTTTTCTTTTTTCATGTAAACAAAAAATGAAGACGATACAGTGCGATGAAAACTCGTGTGACGTCACTCCTTGCTACACTTTTAGCAACGAGTGACGTCACCAGACCCCACTTCTGATCTTTGATGCCTTTTATATTTGTCATTTTTTATTGATTTGATAAAACAAAATATACGTATCCAATATTTTTCTATAATCTGAATGATGGACTAAATAGAATCATTTTTTTTTACCCAGGAAACCCCTATTTATGCGTTGATGTTTCTTTCAGGTCTACAGGCTTTACGAATGACGTATATTCATGACAATGATGATCCTAGAGATTGCAAAATTGGTAATAGATACAGAATGGATTCGTGTAACTACTGTTACTGCAATAGTGACCGCAAACTCGTGTGTTCCCATAACAAGTGTACCAGCATACAGAATTTGCTGCGTAAGTTATACCAAAAAAAAATACAAAAATATTTATTTCATCCAAACATTGTGTGTGTGTGTGCGTGTGTGTGTGTGTGTGTGTGTGTGTGTGTGTGTGTGTGTGTGTGTGTGTGTCAAGTACTATTGTAACTTACTGGTCCAGTAAGTTACAATAGTACTTGTGTGTGTTAAGGTCGGGCGGTACTTCACACCAGGGCAGCTTCTAACGTTGTACAAAGCACAGGTCCGTTCGTGTGTGGAGTACTGCAGCCACATTTGGGCTGGTGCTGCTAAGTGTCACCTGGCCACTTTGGATTCAGTGGAGAGGCGGGCGAAGAGGCTGATTGGTGACCCTGATGTAACTGAAAAAGTAACTGAGTAAGTTACAATAGTACTTGTGTCGGAGCTGACTCGCTCTTCCCTTATGTGCTATCTTAACAATGGAAGTGATGAAGCTAAATATTACAGAAAATGAAATGAAAAACAAAAACGTTAAAATTAAAAATAATAATAAAAATAATTAAGCAGCTCTAGATGCGTAAAGAATGCATAATGTATTCGTGGTGGTGTACGAGTATTTATAGTGTGTGTGGCGTGTGTTATATGTGTGGTGAGTGTGGTAAATATCGAAGTTTAGCCAAAATCAGCAGTTGGACTGGTAAAGCGGCCCCAGACTCCAAAAGCTGAAAAAGCTTCGGATGTGACTGGGATTAACGCTGAGATGATGATGATGATGAGTGTACTTGCGTGGTTTGGTTAGAGTGAGTTTGGTTGGGATATCCAGCATGTTATCTCACCCTGATCAGAAGATTTTCTGTTTCTTCATATGTTAGGGATCTTAGGCAATTCCTTATTGCTTTTTTAAAGTCGTATAACAGCATAGGATATATTCCACACATAAGGTTTAATTTATTATAAATGTAAGCGGATTGTTTAACATATTGACGCCTGGCAAATTCTGATCGAACCCCTGGAGAGTAAGCCACAATATCTTTGCGTCTGCTGGAGTTTTTGGATCAAAAGGAAGACATTTACCTCTGAAAGATTGGTATACAGATGCCAAGAGCAGTAATTGCATAATATCAGTGGCAGCAGTCAACATTAATCATTGTGTTATCAACTTTATTGAGTAGAGAAATTTTTAAGATTTTGAGGATTAGCATTAATATTCAAAATTGTACAGAATATGGCTGAAAGTGTGTTTCGCAATTAGGGTGCAGTATCTGCTGGTCACCTTTATCTTTAAGGGCCCCACACATTAAAAGTTCGCCGGTGGATATCAGCCTGTCAGTTAACCGGAAAAGATCACAGACACGCAGTTCCCCTGATGATTCCGTATCGACGGTCAATACGAACCCATAGTATATGGCCACTTGCCGTCACAAGCCTGCGTCGGCAGGTACTGGCCGGACAGTCCAAGACGAAACGTGTGAAGAGTATTTAGACTCAGAGCCGTTGTTCAAGCTTTGCCGGCAGACAAAAATCGCTATAGTGAGTGACCTATGCAGACCTTAGACGGCAAGCCGCCCGTAAGGACCAGAGACTGCAGGCGGACTCTAAATGTATGGGCCCCTTTATGCTCTTTGTGAATTCAAACGTCGGCCAACAAGCCTAATGGGTTGGTAACTAGTACAAGCCTAAGCATGCTTTCGAACAGACGCGTTTGTATATGTGTATTTATGAAAGAATTCGTGCAAACGCGTTTTTGCCCGTGTGAGTCGATTCCACCTACTTTTTCTCTAAAGCTACCGTCTCCTAGAACAGCTGTGACCGCATAACGACTACAATTTATCGATGAAAGACATCATTGAAATGCTATATGAAATTAAGTTGACATGTTCTCCTAAAGCCGTCACCCAAAGATTTTAATCCGTCGATTTGGTCTTACCGTACTCAGTCATAGGAAAAGTCAAAGAATATTTTCAACTCTTCTCAGTATGGACTAAGAAGAGTGAATACTCAAATTATTGTTGATAAAACGATTCAATCAAAATCAAGTGAAGTCAAAAACAAGCGAAGCGAAGGTGAAGTGAAATGATGCAGTCATCATTTGGTATCCAAACGAAACAAAAAGGAGATTATCTTTTGATGCAGTAGGACGGGGAGCTATACAATGTTTTTTTTTTTTTTTTTTTGTTTATGCAAAACCTGAATATAGATTGTTCGGAATAAGCAACTGAATCGATTCCAATCATTTTTACACCATGTCATATTTTTTAGAAATTGCTACAATGTGAATTCCGAGCGCGGGCACGCAGCTTTACGATAGATACTCCCACTCTCCACTCTACTCGATAGGTACTCGCGCGCGCAACAGCTTACACCGGAGGTCAACGTACCGCGCTCGCCCGCCCGTGCTGACCTTTGACAATATATTTGTTGGGATAACCAACTAAAATAGCAAGCTCTTAACTTTGTGGTTTTACATTATGTCTTTTTGAAATTTTGTACACAGATTCTTTACTTAAAACACTGAACACGTGTTTCGGATTTCGCATAATCAAAAAATTATATTGTGTATGGATTACCACTGTAATTCCCGACAGATTTCCTTCTATCCTCGCCGCTGAGACCTGTCGCAAAGCCCCATACTATGGCCGCCCAAACCCTGTTCGATCTAACCCGCGCCGCTGAAACTACTTATAGGCAAATTTGTCCCTAAATAATTCCGATACAGTCTATCCCTGCCCTCACTCGGCGACGTCCTAAGCCGAGGTCCGTTGCCCACAAGGAGTGCCTCTAGCGCGGAATCCCTAGATATTTAAGTTCCTTGAGCCCTGCCTGAAAGCCTTGATTTACTGGGGCAACTACAAGCAAATATACGATAATATCATATGTTGAAATGCGAGATGCCATTTATGAAAAAACACCGTCATCAATTTTATAACAGAGGGCGTAATGTGCGGTCACCGCTTGTCTATAAACCATAACGCACGTGTGTGTATATGCCTGTGTACGGGTGTGCGTTTGTTTGTGCGCGTGTGTGTGTGCGTGTGAGTCTTTATTTGTGTATGTGTGTGTGTCTGTTCATCTGTCTGTAGTCTGGCAGAATAATACTTATGTTTTCAACCATAGGTAACAAGTTCTCATAAAACATATTACTATGCTATATTAAAACGAATTGTGTTCTTTTTATTACAGATGGTGACGATAGGTTCCCACGTAATTATTACATTTATAATATTATTAATTTTTGTTATTGTATTAATACCTGTTGAAGTGTAGGTATTCTATAGAAACACAAATACCCATACCCTACAGAAATTGAATACAGTCATGATATTATGTAAACTGTTAAACACTTGATGCCCCTTGTACATAGACCGTATGTCCGCAATAGCTGGTTGACATTTAAAAATAAACTATGTTGAAAATGCTATAAACTAGGCTCTAAACTCTTCATCATCTTTTTGATCATCCATAGATATATGAGGAACAGGGTGTAATGTTCACCCATCCTTTCCGATTCCCCGACCGACGGGTGTCTTATCTGATGGGAAACTGCCTGATGATTCACGTTGGGCTGTTGACGTGTAATTTATCATTACTTACGCAATGCCGCATCTTAAGAGACGCTAATTTCATTCAATTTGACTATAAGTACATAGCATGTGGATTTATAGCCGCGACAAATTCATCTTTGATTCGAAAACACCCAATTTTAAAACAAATTCTCTAAACCATTTCCAGTGGATACCGACGAAAAATTTTGCAAGATAGGATCCAGATTCAGGAAAGGAGAATGCAACTATTGCTATTGTAACTACGATAACCATCTTGTATGCTCCAATAACAAATGTACCAGAAAATCAATAAGTAAGTATTTATCAATACACATGTTTATAAATTCTCTCCCGTTTTCCTATATACTGGGTTCCTAAACCGACAGCCTCCGTGGCGTAGCGGTAGCGAATGCGGCCGGTGCGCAAGAAGGCGCGATCCCCGCGCATAGCAAATATTTGTATGCATAAATATGAATATTTGAAAGCACGTTAAGCCGTTGGTCCTGGTTGCCATATGAACATTTAATGGCAGTCGTTACGGGTTGTTGGAGCCCTCAAAAGTCGACCAATTGGTCTAACTGCAATGCTTCGTTATCGCCTTCGGATTGTGGAGGTCAGACGGCAGTCGCTTTACGGAAAATATCGAAGATTCGCCAAAATCAGCAGTTAGACTGGTAAAGCGGACCCCAGACTCCAAAGCCAAAAACTTTGGATACGACTAGGATTAACGCTGAGATGATGATGATGATTTAATGAAGGCATTTCGGTTTTTCAGTATAAGAATCGGTTACCTAAAGGCACATAAAGGGTAACCGAAATAAAGTTGACACTTTAAAATCAGTCGCCTATTAATGCCCTAATGTTTAACGAATCATAAAAGTATCATTTGAATAGGCAGATATAATCAGATTACAATATAGAAACGTGGTTAATTTTATGTAGGGTGGCAAGACAACCTCTCGCAAACTCCACGCAATACAAAGTAAAATCCATGAGCTCTTAACGACTAAGTATGGAAGTTTTGACGCTTTTTCGTTTCATGTAATTCGCAAACATCAAAATTTAAACCGAAAAACGAATGAAAACCTTGGATGAAGTCGATACAGGCAACACTGGTGAACCAAGTGTTGGCCATATCGACCTCACTCAAGTGAATGAACTATTTTAATAATATAATTAGTAAATAATAATCATGACTAAGAAATAAAAAAGGTTGCTCACAGGCGGCGATCTATAAGTTTAGATTTCCAATGAAACTGATTAATTCACCAAACTGTGAAGTGTGCGCAACGCCGGAGGATGTTTTTCACTTATTGACGAATTGTGTTAGATTGCAGTCTGAAAGGGAAAAATTGTTTAAAGAGTTGGAAGTAAATAGATATGATGTTAGTACTTTCCATCACATATTGTCCACACTTACTTCAGAGGCCGCCCATAAAGTTTTTTATATTTGTTAAGTTGTTTTTGGATAAAGTTTTTTATATTTGTTAAGTTGTGTTTGGATTCAGTGGAGAGGCGTACAAAGGGGCTGATTGGTGACCCTGATCTAACTCGAGTTGGTCTCCAAAGCCTGAAGCACAGGCTTAGAGTAGCCAGCCTTTCGGTGTTCTATAGGATGCATTTCGGGGAGTGTGCGATGGAATTGCATGATTTAATTCCCCCATCTCCGTTCCACCAGCGGACGACCCGTCGTACGGCTGGTTTCCACCCTTACGTTGTTAACACCACTACGATCCGGTCGAAGCGTTTCGCCTCCTCCTTTATACCGCGTACATCGAGGGACTGGAATAATTTGCCAGCGGCGGTGTTTCCGTCGGACTACAATTTGAGTGTCTTCAAGGCTAGAGTTAATAGGCTCTTAATAAACTAGTGCGCTTTACCATCAACGATTGCGTCACTGCTTACTATCAGGCAGGATTGCGGTCAAGCGCTAGTTTATAATATATAAAAAAAAAGTTAAGATTAAGTTAATTTTATTAGGTTAAGGTTTAGTTAAGTTTTTGGGTTAGTTACGATGGGACTGGCATGCACAGTCGTGTAAAAGTCCCTAAACTAAATAAAGAGTAAAAAAAACATACACCAACAAATTGTGTCATATTAAAAAGATTTTTTTTTTTTTAGATTTTATTGATGACCTGTCCAACGACAAAGAGTTTCTACGATTTACACGTAAGTTATATTATTTTTTATTAAAATCTAGGACTATATCATCATCTGATATAGTCCTCCATTCTACAGATCTCTATCTGTTTGTGCGTTCTTTTTTCAGCTGCACCAAAAATTTGCCTTCCTCACGAAAGATTCAGATTAGATAATTGTAATTGGTGCTACTGTACTAGTGACCGCCAACGTATTTGTGAAAGAAATCCGTGTCACCCGAAGCGTAAGTACTAATCATAACTTATAATACATATACAATATGTAAAGAAAACCCTGTCCGATCCGTGAAGGTATTGTTACTTGTTAGGTATCGTTAACTAAGCCGGGCTAAACATAAAAAAGTCCCCTGAAAAAATAAATATTATTTCGAAAAAGCGAGGTAACTTAATACATGTGCGGTAGACAACACGGTAGGCATACATGCGCGGGTGAAGGGGGGCAGGGCACGCGGCACGTGGTCGCATCACTCATAATAATACAACAGTTTTAAAATTTGATTTTTATACTGTGATAATACTATCCAAAATGGTGTTGTCACCTTTTAAAAAATTACCAAATTTTCGGGGAAGTTGGAACTAATTCGTGGAAAAAAAGATTATTTCAAAATTCATTAGTAGGTACTGTTACTATGATGATTATTTCAAATTTCATATTTTATTTGGTCATGTGTATACCTAACCTTTTTTATCCTTTTGGGTTGGACAGGGTTTTCTTTACATATTGTATAGATAATTTATGTAAAAATGATTTATTATTTAGGGTTCGGTACCGCCCATTGGGTGCGGGACTCAACTACTATAATAACGACGTCTGTCTGTAAGTCTGTCTGATTGTCACGGAGCTGTAACCTTATTGTTAGTTGTATGGTAATTTGTGTGGGTTTAACTAACTGTTGCACTATGAATAAATCCAAATACAAAACAGCAGGGTAATTGCGTTAGACACTATCAGTAGCGATGGATTTCATTTTGACAGTTCAACAACATTCATTGCTTTATTTACGTTGTTGAGCAGACACGTTTTCAAACATATGGAGCAATGGATTAGCAATATGCTTCGAAACCATTCCAGCTGACAGTAATGGACACACCATTACTGTCAGCTGGAATGGTTTCTCTCTCTGTCTTTAGTTTTGTATATTCGTTTTTTGACACCGACTTCCGAAATTAGTTATTTTTCACTTTGTAGTGGTTTTTGGAAGTCGGTTGTTTTTTTGTAAAAAAGTTCTTATTTTACACTTTTTAGTTGTTAAAAGTATTCAGTTGCATCCGGCCAGACTGGAAGCTGACGCAAATATAGTTGGGAAACGACGTAGTTTTGTTTACTTTAATGTTTACCCGTAAATATTCCCTCAACTGTCTATGGTCTTCATCATCAAATTTACTGTAGACTACTATTTTAACCCAATGGGTGCAAAGGTCTCATTAATATAAATGAATGAAGTCCAACCACAAAGTAGCTACTATAAACCGTTGAGGAGTTCCCGGAACTGGCCTTTGTCTTCAACATCTCTCTCTCTCTCTTATGACAGTCACAACCCATCTAGGTGTAAAGTTCTTATCAATACATATTAATCGAGCCCAAACACAAGATAGCTGCTGTGAATTGTTGAGGAGTTCCTTCGACTGTCTCCCGGCTCCATCATCAGATCTACTCCAGACCTTTATTAAATTGTAGTGCTTTAAAATACTTAATGAAAATGCTAAGAAATGCACTAGTCGCCACTACAATTTTTGAAAGTTGCCCTTGTTTTCTCTGGTCTTCCACCATCAAACCCTGATATTCTTATCATGGGACCACCTTGGGAATGACTTCTTTCCAACAGAAAAAGAATTATCAAAATTGGTTCATAAATGACGAAGTTATGCGCGAACAAACATAAAATATATACGGTCGAATTGAGTAACCTCTTCCTTTTTGAAGTCGGTTAAAAAAGAGTTAACAAGTATTTTCAATAAAAAGTTTTATGGAGGGTAGTGCACATTTAATAAAACTGTGATTTTTCCTTATATTCTTAAAACTAACTGTGAGTTTTTTCTTACAGAAAAACCTGATACCAGATGGCCACGTAATTATTATTTTTGTAATAGTAACAAGCTGGAGGCGTCGCTCTTATAAGGAACTGTTCAGCTAATTAACGTTGTAAATAATTGAATAGCGTAACTAAGATTGTACTGAAATAAATTGTAACCCGATTTTCACTATACAGTTTATAGTCACCGACTTAAGAAACTTTCACTTCTAAAATACCCAGTCAGGGCATAAATTCTGTAGCTCGCCGCCCGGTAAGGACCATGCCCGAGTCGACGGCGCGTTGTGTTTCACGCGCGCCTCAAACAGGTGTCGACGGGGTCGATGAAGACCGATGCCTCCTGGTAAAAAATAAACGCGTGGCCCTGGCGCATAGGCAAGTGAAGAAACAATTCTGACACGCGCCTCCCGCTCCGCCCAGAGCAGGAGAGGTCATTTGATGATTTCCCATCCCAAACAAAAAAGGGCATAAATTCTGTCACATGTTTAATATGAAATAATTGAGACAATTTTATTAATTATACAACCATTTATACAAAATTAACCTAACAAAACATAGATTCTTATGATCATAAAGACGGCCTCGGCGATTTTTAAATACTGGCCTTCAATTTGCGCCGCTCAGTCGTCTATCGCAGCACAAACAAGGCCCGAGGATGGCTTAAGTGACTCCAAATGCTAGGGTAATATCTTATAACCTGACGTACCAAACTGTACTGGAAAAGGGCCAGTCTTCGTGCCGGATGAAGTCGATTCCACGCGCCTCCAGCCAGTCTCGTCTGTGCTTCGCTCTATGAGCTGGCGCCGCTATCTTGCTGGAATACCCAGTGCCTGTTATTGAACGTGGTATGAGAAACAGGTTGCACAAGATTAGCAGGACTGCATTTTGATACAAAACTGCATTCTTTTTTACATCTTTCTCACCAAATATGAACCTCAGTTAAGCCACTTAAGAAAAAAGATTTTACCGATATATTTTTCCCGCCCAACACTTTAACAAAGCATCTCTTCAGTCTTAGAACCATTAAACTAGCGTTTCTTGCCCGAAGCCTTAAATCTTCATTCAACACCCTTTTCATTGTGGTTCTGCTGAATCCCATCTTAAGGGCCAACAGTTTCTGCTTACATTTGGGATTTCTTTGAATTCACGCCTTCGCAGCTTTTGTCACTCCTGAAGCCCTAACAGAGCGAAGGCGACCACTTCTTAACCTGTCATCTACGTTAGAGTCTTCATTGTATCGTTTTATGGTACCATAAACAAATCTTTTGGTTGTATTCAAAATTTTTGATAATTTCAATTGGCTTGTAACCGCAACGATGCAGAGCTATACATAATTGCAACACGGTAATTTTCAAGCATCAACTACATATTTATAAAAAAATGAGTAATATTATAAAAAGTTCATATTATTATTTTCCTGAACTGCGTGACAATACTTATAAGCTGACTAAGTAATATCTTCAATCTGTCAATACCTGGTTTTTATAATAACTTCATCAGCGAAATCTGCATTTGGAATAAATTATTCAAACGATTTTCAGCGAATTCACCCAGAAGAGGGTGCTACATAGGAAGCCGCTTCACAAGAGGAAAATGTGAATATTGCTATTGTAGTGTCTGGAGAAAAATCGAGTGTCGACTAAGATATAACTGTACGGAAGATAATACGACGACCACAGATAAACCACAAATAATTAGTAAGTTTTTTATAATAATTTTAACCAGACGACATCACACCAAGCCACTAAAACCTGTTAGATTTAGACTTACTTTATTAGATTTTCAACTTTATCTGCATAGCATTAAGGCTCAAGGTTGATTGCCAATATTTGGTATTTTCGGGTAGCTTGACCTGCTGTCGGCCGTATTATGTATATCTTTTAACATGGTCATTATGAAGAAAATAGGCTGACGTGTAATCAGAATATATACAAGAAGTAGCATGATGCTTAAACCCTGATTACAATAGTATAAGGACAGCAGGATGATGTTATTTAAGACAATTCGTCGGTACATACTTACCTTTTTTTTCAGATGCCACGACGCCGCGTCCTACAAATCTACGAACCTCATTGAATTTCGAATGTGAAAAAGGAGAAACTCAGCGAGTAGACGATTGTAATTTCTGCCATTGCTCTCTCGACAGACAATGGCTGTGTACTGAAAATATTTGCCAAACAAACTATGATAATCGTATGTACTACATATATTCATCATTTATAAACTATTACAGTCTTGAAATAATAATAAGATCACGCATGACCCTCCACTAAACATGCAGTCTCAGTGAATATTTCTTAGAATCCGACGTGGAGATGCATTGAGATGTGGTCGTGGTGGACAAGGGCCTCACTCCACTCTCCTTGGCTAAAGAGATGGCGCAAGCCAGTAGTGCCGGCACTAATGATCACATGCAGGTATGGCAGAGTAAGGGTCTTCAGGTATGACAGGTATGGCACTGACGGGCACAGGTCTCCTTTCATACAGTGAACGATTGAGCGTAATCACCACGCTTGTTCAATACGGGTTGGCGATTTCAGACTAAAAATAGTTATTTGTTATACAAGAGTGCAAAGTTGCTTTTTAACCGCGTGTTCAATTTTGATGACCGAGCAAGCGAAGGATTCTAAAATTGAATCACGAGCGCAGCGAGTGATTCAAAAATAAGAATCCTGAGCGTTAGCGAGGGAATCAAAAGGACACGAGGTGAAAAATCTTTGCACTCGAGTGCAACACGTAACTTTTCATTCCACCTCAGCGAGGAAATGACTAAATGCAATAAAAAAATGTTTACAATCACAAGATAGGTACACTTTTATTTCAGTTTAGGTATTAATTACTACATTATGACGGGTAAGTGTTACAGAATAATCTTTAAATTAATAAAATAATACTAAAGTATAATTAAGAAAATTTTAAAGTAACGTTGCAACAGTTATTTAAATTGAGTGTAATATTTTTGTTTGGTACTGTAATATTGGTGTTAGTCACTTGTGTACTGTTTTTCGGTAAACTGTCTGTCATACTTAATAGTTGTACCGATTCATCGGATTCCCTTGGCGTGAATGTTGGAGAGAGAGGGAGATGGTTAGGTGTTTCATAACGGCTTATTTTTGATGTAGAAGGGCCAGTCCAAGTTTCCGATTGAGGCTCTTTCAGTGTAATGGCTCCTACGATGCCTTCACATATTTTAGACTTATTTTGAATGGAATCCTCTATGTATCCCTCTACAACTGCATTGGTCTTCCAGCCTCCGTGGCGCTTAAGGGACAGGAGATCAGCTCCGGAATCAGCCAAAAGTGTGGCTGAAGTTCGTTCGGAAACAATGACCCGTGTACAACAGGGGTTCTGGAAGTTCAAGAAATGTTGCTATTTCTCGTGGGATACTGCCAATTTTATTAGTACCCATAGGCTGTCTAACACACTTTCCATTGCGATACTGTAGAAAAAAACGATTGATTAGAGTATTAGGCGACCGTAAGGCTTGATATTTCTCAACAATCGTTACGTATTCCTTGCGAATGACAAAGTTGCGGTCTCTTTTTGTCTTTGTATTAGGTAAATTAATTAATAGTAAGTCATCTGAATGTTTCTCAATGTTTTTGACATTGTGTTAGTTCATTAGTTCGACATGCTCCGTTTATTCCAATAATAAGAACAACCTGCAATGTAAAGAGTATTGTATTAGATAAATGAATAAAATTTATATGAACGCATAATTATGCCTATCAACATTTACTAAGTATACTATTTAATTGAGATTAATATATGTACTTAAGTAGATACTGAATGTGCAACTGACTTACTTTTGCCGCCAAATATACGGAATCGGGTGCTTCGTTAAGAAACTTTTCAATATCAGATACTGTGAAAACCTTCGATTTTTTTGGATGATGACCAGATCAGGCTCTTTTTAAAAATGCTACTAATTTAGGATAGGTATCGATATGTATGTCTTTTTTCATCTTTATTGTTGCTTTTAGCATCGAATACGTACTCCATAGAGTGCTTGCTTTCTTGTTCTCGGATAATTCTATAAAATATGCCAGCAAAACGTTTTCTGAGAAAGTTTTGGCTCCTTTTGCTAGTCGCCACGTGTTGAACATATCGTACTGTTTTAAATACTTCTCGCGTGATCGTTGAGGTAGAAAGCTCATTTGCGCATTATTAATAGTTTCAGTCAATTCTGTTGGCGTCAAACAAACTTCCTCGTCGCTAGAATCACTCATTTTAGTTTTTCACTTGTTTTCAAGTTTCTTTTTTTTAATATAAGGTTTAACAATGACGTGAAAAATGCCGCGTAAAGAACCGCGTACAAAGAAAATTGAAAAAAGAACACCAAGAAGGTTCCGAGTCTGAGTTTTTAACAAATTAAAAAAAAGTTGTATGATATATTCGGCACCATAGAGGTAACAGTAAATAGGTTTAATGTTTTTTTTAATTTACAAACTTAGTGCACACGATGTTCTAAATTCAATTTACTTTATCCTCTAGAGAATAAAAACGGCTTTTCCAGTCAGATATTGAAGATCAAAAATACTGTTTCCGAGATGGTGGGATGAAAAAATAATTATTTACAGGTAATGCCACATGCCCGCTCGGCACTTTCATCCACAACCCGAGACAACACTGCAGTATATGCCTCTGTGGAGGCAACGGAAAATACAATATTTGCTTCACCGACGCCAAATGCGTTCGACAAGTCATTAGCCACATGAAGTGAAACAATAGGGTATCCGACTATGCAAAAACAAACGTTTATTATAAAAATAATTTACCAATATTAAGGTCTTATTGTTTCATTTTCGAATTTCTTTCCGAGTATCCTGCCCATCCTTACATACGATGCTCAGACCTACTAGGTCACCGAATCGAAAAATTTCACCGAGTTTGCCAAAGGGCGATAGAACTCAGCATTTTGAAAAAAGAAGCTGTGCTTCAGATGTACCAACCCAAAGGGCTTACAGCGCTCTGCGTATGCAATACAGCAATGCGTTCAGAATACGGTTGCGACTGCCATGCTTCTGCAGTGCTTCGGCGATGTTTGTGTTTCGGTGATGTGTGACGAGGTTCGGACCTACGACCTGCAACACTGCTGCTCTCTAACGACTGCACTATGACGTGATGCAGTATGGCTTATCTGCAGTCACAATAAGCATTTTAATAATAAAATTACTACCTACACCTGTAATGTGATTTTATAATAATCATACCGTAAAAACTTAGGTGTAGTAAGCATCAGCAATTCAGCAGAGTAATTACGTAACACACATTCATTGCGCTATTTACGTTCTTGAGCCGACACGTTTTTCGAACATTTATGGAGCAATGGATTAGCAAAATGCTTCAAAATTATACCAATTGATAGTAATAGCAGTCTAAAAATCATACAGTCGTCCAACGAAGACGTTTAGACAGAGCAATCGTGCGGGGTGTGAGGGACGAGACGCGGGTAAGCGGCACCCGAGCTGCGAACAAAACGATGTTCGTAGCTCGGTATCTATCATTAAGGGCTAACGCGTGTTTTTTTTATTTGTTTGCTTTATAATTTGATATGAGTGTCAATTTTGAGTATAATTGGGGTGCTTGTTACGAAAAAGCCATCCTTTTTGACATCCAAAATGGCGGACGTCATTTTTTTTATAATTTGATGTGAGTGTCAATTTTGAGTATAATTGGGGTGCTTGTTACGAAAAAGTCACCCTTTTTGAAATGCAAGATGGCGGATGCCAATTTAAATGTATATTAATATGATATGGGTGTTAATTCCGAGGTGGATTGGGGTGCTGGTTACGAAAATGCCATCTAAATAACTTAAATCTATCTCGAGTTGTTCCCGTACTAAAAATAGCAAATTAATTAAATATAATACAGCTATCGATGTTGATCTGCAATAAATCAATAATTTCATAAATATTGTTTATTTGTCACAACCCTGGCCGATGTGTTACTGTCCAGACGATGTCGGCATTTTACACGAGATCAAAGGCGTCGACCTACTGTATGTTTTTTATACTGTGGTAATAGTGTGTTACGCAATCAAGGCGCAGAATCGATCAGCTATACCTACCTATTATAACCTATTGCTACCCAGTACAAAACCTCTCCTCATTTATACTTGTAAGCAAGCTTTCTACAACAAAAACCCACCTGAAATTGTAATAAAATATTAGTTCCTGTCAGCTGGTTCAGTCATCACTGAGGTACGCCATCTGGTGCCGTTTCATTAAACTGCTAAAATTACACCACCTGATTTTGGTAGCACCTGGTTGGATCATACCTTTTAAATTTGAGCCATTTTAGTTTATTTTAAGTGTTAAAATTAGCATTTTTGTTAGAGGGATTTATTTTTAGGAGAAAATATGTCTGTTGGGGTTCAATTAGGGCCCCCTGTTACAAAGGTTTGGTTAAAACGCCCGATAATTACAATTCTTACATCTAGTGGCAATTGTTACGTGTTGTTGGAGGCTTCAACGAACAATTGGTCTAACTGTAATGCTTCGATATCGCCTTCGGGTTGTGAAGGTCAGACGGCAGTCGCTTCACGGAAAATATCGAAGTTTAGCCAAAATCAGCAGTTAGACTGGTAAAGCGGACTCCAGACTGCAAAGCTGAAAAAGCTTCGGATGCGACTGGGACCAACGCTGGGATGATGATGGTGATGAATTAATTACCTACTTCCTGTATGTATGTATTTCTCGGTGGTAGGCCTTAACTTCGGCTGCCGGCAAAAGTTACCACCCACCAGACAAAGTCTTGCCGCCAAGCGATTCCTCGTGTTCCGGCATGATGTCTGGTGAAGCCAGGTTGGTCGCGGAGGTCTCCAGATCAATCTCCCTCTGGCGCAACATCGTTGGTCGTGTTTCATATTGCATCACCTCGCTCAACTGCCGTCTTCCTTCCTATTCACTCGGATTTATTTGAGTGAATAGGCTTAATAAACTAGCGCGCTCTACCAACAACGATTGCATCACTGCTTACCAGCAGGCGGGATTGCAGTCAAGCACTAGTTAAAAGTTATAAAAAAAAAAATTAAAAGCAACAGATTTACTACTCATCATCATTCATCATTCTCCTGCCCTTATCCCAATTTATTTGGGGTCGGCGCAACATGTCTTTTTCTTTCATGCATCCCTATCAGAAGCCATCTCGGCAGTCACCACCTTCTTAGCCATATCATCCTTCACACATTCCATCCATCGTTTCTTTGGTCTTCCCCTACTCTTATAGCCATCAACATTCATAATTAAGACTCTCCTCACGACATTCTCCTCAGTTCTCCGTAAAACATGCCCGTACCATGACAACCGATGTCCACACAATTTTTCAGCTACCGGTGCCACTTTCAGACTTCCTCTTATGTACTCATTTCTTATTCTATCCATTCGTGTAACACCACACATACCTCTTAGCATTCTCTTACTACTATAGAACAAAATATAAGCTTTATTTTTTTCCACAAATTCAAACTCTTGCCATTATATTTATCACTGTGCGCTAAAAATATATTTGGTAGTGGAGCCGCAATGCGTTTCCCACTGCCGCTGTCGTGTCGGCGCGTCGCCTGGACAAAAATTTATATTTATTTGTTACATCTGCTACCATTCGCCTAGTTACCTAATATTGTGCGGGTTTGCTTGCCAGCTTGATACTCACTAATGTATTCTTTTCTCAAAGCTGTAAGGACTGCTGTTTCTTCAATAGAGGTTTTATAGAATAAACAGCAGTCCATAGACTGACTATCATTTTGGAAAACGTCCACTGCTGCAAGTTTTGAAAAACAAGTCTTGCCTAAAGATGGGCGGGTGGGTAAAAAATGGGTAGGTAAAAATTGGTAAAAAAGGGTAGAATAGGTAAAAATGAAAAAATACCCATTTTTACCGGGTATTTATAATAAATACCGGGTATAAAATGAGTTGTTATTTAATTGGCTTCGTCATCAATACTACGATCAGGTACTGGAGTGCTTTGAGGTCCTACCACCATCTTTGGGACCCAAGTTAACCCCACCTGCCTGACGGTGCACCCGCTGACTTACGGATGGGGTGCTGACGCCAGTTTTCCCTTCAGAGCTGAGTGGTCTGACAACAGTCGCACTCGTAAAAGCAAAACAAGCCAAACTATTATGAATAGGAAAGGAAGAAATGCACGTGACACAGTTAGGGCGCCGCCGCAAACGGCGCGCAGGAGCTACGCCAGACTCCTGTGACCTGTGGGCTAGGTCTAACGTGTCAGAGGCGGATACGGCTGAAGAAGCGAGCCAAAACCAGGAAAATCTGTTGTGCTTTTCCTGGTGTGGTGACGCCGAAAGTATGTTGTTCTGGATCCAGCTCGAAGGACAGTTTCACGGGATACCGTTATCCCAGCGAGTGGTTCAGGGTGGTTATTTGAACAGTCATGTGGATGACAAGAGTCTCGGGCTTGAGCGTGTTCACGGCGGCTTTGGGTACGGCGGCCGCACCGCAGAAGGAAACAACATTCTCCAAACGTGACCGACAGTACGGTTTTCGGCGCAATCGGTCAACTGGGGACCTACTAGTGTATGCCACTCACTTGTGGGGCGAGGCCCTCGAGAAAAATGGGGAAGCGATTGCCGTCTCCCTTGATGTCTCGAAGGCCTTCGACCGGGTATGGCACGCTAGCCTTTTGAGTAAGCTTCCAGCGTACGGCGTTTCCGCTGGCCTGACTGGCTGGGTTAAAGGCTTCCTGACTGAACGGTCCCTCCGAGTTGTTGTCGACGGATGCTCATCGGAGCCCATGTCGACCAATGCCGGTGTTCCTCAGGGGTCTGTTCTCTCTGCAGCTCTGTTCCTGCTGCATATTAATGATCTGCTGATGCCCGGTATCTATGGGTATGCAGATGACAGCACAGTTGTGGAGAGATATCTGCCGGAAGCTCGGGCTAGTAAGGAAGCAATCTGGTCAGAAAGAGAGGCTATGGTAGAGCGTACGAGTGCTGCACTACAGGCAGTCTCCGAATGGGGCAAAGCCAATCTTGTAGCATTCAATGCCGCCAAAACACAGGCGTGTCTTTTCACCGCCAAAAGGAGCCCGTTCACCTTGGCTCCTACTTTTCAGAATGTATCCTTGGAGTGCACCAACCGCCTTCAGCTTTGGGGAGTAGAGATTTCCTCGAACCTTAACTTTGGGCGGTTCATTGAGTCCAAGGCCAGGGTGGCTGCTAGAAAACTTGGCGTTATCGCAAAGGTCCGGCAGTACTTCACACCGGGGCAGCTTCTAATGTTGTACAAAGCACAGGTCCGCTCGTGTGTGGAGTACTGCAGCCAAATTTGGGCTGGTGCTGCGAAATGTCACCTGGATACTTTGGATTCAGTGGAGAGGCGTGCGAAGAGGCTGATTGGCGACCCAGACTTAACTCGAAACGGTCTCGTCTCCAAAGCCTGGAGCACAGGCGTAGAGTAGCCAGCCTTTCGGTCTTCTATAGGTTGCATTCTGGTGAGTGTGCAAGGGAATTGCATGATTTAATTCCCCCATCACCGTTCCACCATCGGACGACCGTCGTCGCCGCGACGTCGTACTGCGAGTTTCCACCCTTACGTTGTTGATACCACTGCGACCCGGACGAAGCGTTTCGCTTCCTCTTTTATACCGCGTACATCGAGGGACTGGAACAATTTGCCAGCGACGGTGTTTCCGTCACATTACAATTTGAGTGTCTTCAAGCCTAGAGTGAATAGGTTCTTAATAAACTAGCGCGCTTTACCATCAATGATCGCATCACTGCTTACCATCAGGCGGGATTGCGGTCAAGCGCTTGTTTATAACATATAAAAAAAAAAAAAAAAAGTGTGCAGCCGCTAACCTTGCAATCGTGAACACCTACTTCAAAAAGAAGCAGGAGCACATTGTCACTTTTCGCCGCGGGCGAAGCGCTACCCGAATAGACTTTCTACCGACTAGGAGACACCACATCGGCAAAGCAGCCAACTGCAAAGTTATAGCCGGTGAGAGTTTCACTGGACAATACCGTCTCCTTGTCATAGATCTCTGCGTAAAGGCCCAACGTAGAGGTGTAGAGTACGGCACCAGATTTGGTGGCGGCTGCTTGATGAAATAAGTCCCAGGAGTTCGCATCGGTAATTAGCGACAAGTGCGCTGGACCGATGGAGAATATGTCCAAGACCATAGGGCCGGATCCAGGCAGCTATTATTGGGGCGGCGCGGGTGGTGCTCGGAGTCTCTAAGGGCGACCGCAAACGTGAAAAGGAGACCTGGAGGTAAGACGACACAGTCCAGAGGAAGACTAGGGTGAAGAAAGCCCTCTTTACAACGTGGCATGCGACCGGATTTCACTTGCAAGCGCTTTACGAGAAGTAGGAATCTTCTGAGGGGCAAAAGATTTTTTCCAAATTGGATGTTCAAGGGTCAAAGCGGCATAGGATATATCCAAGTGCCGTTGTGTAAAAGACCCTACTGCAACCTGCTATGCAAAGACCTCACGGTGAAGGACAGATGGCGCTTGTACTTCCACGAGCTGCTGAATAAGCAGCACCAAAAGGTGCAGACACCGAAATTCATTCCAAATCTTGAATTAGTGCCCCCGATAACGCCCGAGGAAGTCCAAACGACTCTTCGTCGCATGGCAAATCGGAAAGCTGTCGGAACTGACGGAGTCCCCATTGAGGCCTGGAAGGCGATGGGTCCTCGCGATGCGGGCATGTTAACTAACCTTCTAAACCGCGTGTTCCTGATCGGCAAAATTTCAAGCCAATGGGGACTGAGTATTATTACTCCAGTCTTCAAAGGCAAGGGCTCGGTACACACCCTGAAGAATTTTGAGAGGATTATAGACTATCAGATTCGGCAGGAGTATGCTGTCTCGGGAGTGTCAATATGGGTTTCGTCCAGGGTACGGAACCATGGATTCTATATTAACACTAAGGTTCACCATGGAGAGATACAGATTGAAGAACACGCCTCTACATAATGCTCTTTCTATGTAGAAAGAGCATATGCAGTCCCCATACAGGCCTCAGCATCCATGATCCACCTCCCTGTTTGCTCATGTATGCTGAGGCGATATCCTCACTGTGAATGTCCCCCGTCCGCATCGCGCTGGCTGACCCGGACAGTTGGAGCGGCTTGTGAATTAGGCGGCTGACCTGTCCCACCGGACCGGAACCACAGTGGCGGGCCAGCATCAATGGAGGATTGCGGAAGCAGTTTTCGTTCTCGCAACCCCCTGGTGTAGGTGTGAGATGAAACACTGGGGTGATTTTCAATCATTAAAAGTCCGACAGACCCGTCGCCCGCCCCAGGGCGGCGGACATCGCATGAGGATGTTCTACCCCGGAAACAAAAAAAAAAGAGGATTTCGGGGCGGCACCGGCAGCGGCGCGGGAGCCGGGCGGGCATCGAAGACCCGTTTTCGAAACTAGCGGGCAGATCGCGCGTCACTATAGCCGCGTAGTATTGTGTTCACGATTGTGTCGACGAGATCTTTGTTTTTATTGGCGAAAGAAATGTTTGAACAATGGCGGCAACAACTTTTTGATTCAAATTTATTTCTAACGCTCGATCACCGCTTGACTTTAAGTACACCGCTCGCTGCCCGCAAGATTCGAGCGCGAGAAGTACACCGCTCGCTGCCCGCCACCGCCCCGTTGTGCCGCGCCGCTGTTTTCGAGAACCGGTCCGTTTGATTTAACGCATAAGATCCTGCCGCTCACTCGCCGCCGCGCCGCCGCCGCCGGAACGCGGCTGCCCGCAAGATTCGAGGCAGAGGCCTAAAAAGAAACCGTGGCCCTGGCGCACAGGCACAGGCCTAGAGCGGGAGAGGTCATTTGACGATTTCTCATCCAGAACAAAAAGATGGTAGTAGGGTATTTGACAGTATTCTTTTTTTTGGGATTTTTTGCTTTAATTGCATAAAATGAGGGTTCTTTATGTCATTTACACAAGTTTTAATAAAAAATGCAATAAATGAGTTTGAGTTTGAAAATAATAACAATTAATACATACAAAACACAAAACTATGTTTAGCTTTTTGTTTCTCGCGCCACACATTGTGAAACGATCCGGATTGGCTAATGTCGCGATGACGTCATACGCGCATCAACGCTTGTTCTCGGCAAACTTATAAACTGTTTTTTGGGGGTTTTTATCGATTTATTTGTACAACCCGGTACAGCACACCACTTGTAAACCATTTTATTAGATAACAACAACAAATAATAAATAAAAACAAACACCACTGAGAACCGAAAACCGCTTGTGACGTCAATTACAAATCTCGACGCCATATTGCTGAATAAATCGTTTCCGCGGCTTATTTGAATTTTGAATTTTTATTTGCATATTTCTTACGAAATACGTATTTAAAATTTAAAAAAATACTTTCGGTGAACTTCTTAACCGCAACCAAGTAATTCGAGATAAAAATTATAAATCTGTCAAATAGCCTGTTCCGTAGTGGCAGCCCGTGTAATTCAGATTTTGTCGAATTTTTTGCAATTTAATGGTCAGTATCAGGTTGTAACTTGATCAAAATATGATCTGCGATAATAATAACGATGTAACTACGGATCTATCCTAAATTAAACTGATTATAATTTTTACCCGGTAAAAATTAAAATTGGGTAGGTAAAAATAGGTATAAATGGGTATTTACCCATAGTTCGGGTTTTTACCGGGTAAATGCCCATCTCTAGTCTTGCCGCCAAGCGATTCGTCGTGTTCCGGCATGATGTCTGGTGAAGCCGTACGGAGGACGGGTCTGAGCAGTTGTGTTGCGATGTGTGGCGGGTACGATGCGCCAAATGTTGTTGTGTCGGGAGTTTGGTCGTGGAGAGTCTCCAGATCAATCTCCCTCTAGCGCAGCTTCGTTTGGTCGTGTTGGTCTTGGATTTAACATTGCAATAGCAACTCGCTCAACTGCCGTCATCCTTCCTATTCCTTAGTTTTTTAAGCGAATAGGCTTAATAAACTAGTGCGCTTTAACATCAACGATTGCATCACTGCTTACCATCAGGCGGGATTGCTGTCAAGCACTCGTTTATAATTATTAAAAAAAAAACAATAAAAATAAATTGATTTAAAAAAATTGAAATTATAATCATAGGCAATCATAAATTAAAACAAATTGTCTCGTGTTATTTACTTAATTGTGTTTATTCTACTTAACTATGACGCTATATTTCGGAGGGACGGTGGAACATTTCAGCCTGTATAATAGTTATGTATATACTTAATACAATTGTGCTTGATTGCCTTCAGCGGATAATCACGTGCAGCGGTAGCGATATGTATAATTAACCAATTTCAACCAAAATGTATAATTAAAAAAATTATAAAAAAAAATGTTTTAAGATTTTCTTAACAACCGGACAAACAAATACTGTATAATGTGTGTGAAAAGTTTTGCACTGCATACAAGCAAGAATTAAACATTCATTTTTATTACGTTTCAAGGGAACACGGCCACAGCAACGGGTTTTATTCTGCAAGCTTGGAGTATTTTATTTATAAGTTGTTGGCCAATGCCCATTGGCCACCTCGTTAGTAGATTGAAGTTGCTGTTTGCAAAGCTTTTATTCTTCGTGTGTAGAGATTTTATGAAAGGTGTTTAATTATTGGGAAAAAAGCCTTTGAAAAACTTTTTGCCTCCCGTTCAGCTGATTTCTTTAAGAAGGGCATCAATAAACTACCACTGCCTTGGCAAAGGTGCATTGATTGCATGGGTGATTACTTCGATTAATAAAAATAGATGAAAAAAATCGTTTAAATTTTTTCATACAAAACGGCATACAATTTCATAGGTAATAATTATAATTATTTAATATTTTTTATCAATATGAACTTTCAGATTTGTGCGGCATTAAGTACAGCTCGGGAGGCATCAGTCCTCGTGGACTCCGTCACGTTGTGCTGTCATCTCTTTCTCCTGCGGGTCATGAACTTCACCTTATATTTCGTTATAATTGTGGAATTTTCTTACATTTCGTCCTATGGATTTAACCTTGAGTATTTTTCCCCTACAAACCTTTAAACTTACGAAAATGTACGGTATGCAAAAAAAAAAAAATTATCTATGCATAAATTGTTTTCAAAATAAATTTATTTTATATTGATTCAACTCACCCCCCGGACCACAGAAAGAGAGGGGGTCGCTACCGTTGATTCTTCCCCCTTGACGCATGATTTTTGTACGGCGTTGCGGAATAATGGATAAGAAGCTTTATTGAAACTACCTACTGCTTCCGATCTGATACCGTATAGAATGAAATGACCAAAGGAGATGTTTCAGAAATGTATGGAGCCTGCGCCAGCACATTGTACAGTTAATGCTAGGTATAGTTACGCTATAATTAACTGTTTTTAATGTTAATTTCCTATATTTTGGCTTAGTTTATAGACAGATTCAATTTAACTCGGCCAAGGAGTGCAACACAACTACGTATAAATATGGTGGTCAGCAATAAGCGAAATAAGATTTTGGCAGTGACATTGGATTGACGTGTCATTTATCTAAGGCTATCGTATCTATATTATCTACTATATGACTGCGAAAAAAACAAAACATGAATTCTAAACATACGGCCCATTAAATAAACACAAACAGCTCAAATCAAAACTCGACACGAATACAACGGGAAAATAGAACTGTCAAATTCGCCAATCTAACGTCATAACCAGTGTCATGGCTACCTTAAAAAAGGGTGAACTAACTAAAAAAACATTTCAAATAATTAATTATATAATATACTTGTAATTTTACTCAAATTAATTTAGTATCTAGTATTTTTATGAAAATCTTCTATTTTTTCCTTTTTATCTATATAGCGTACATAGCGGTGGCCCAAAATGTAACATCTCCTTTACCCTAGATATTGCCAATAAATAAAAGAAATTACCGACATTGTGTTTCTTACGTTTTTTACGGCACTGCGCGCTTTCTCATTGTTTTTCATGGATCTCTCGATGGTAAAAATGCCGTACAAAAATACATGATCAAAATGTACTCACTCTACCTGCAGTTTTGAATTCTCACCAGCACTCATATCAGTTGGACAGCTTACAAGTGACGGCATAGAATCTTCAACGGCACGCACACCGACGGACGGACGGCATGGAATCTTATTATTTTATGCTCTTATATCGTCCTATATACGTCACCCGGTGATTCATATGACCCATACATTTTGGACATGGACCTGTAGTCTATAACACTCTGCACGAACCGATAGTCGAACTCAGGACTCCACGCTCAGCAGCCGCGCTTGCGACCACAGGACTAACGGGGCAGTTAAGGTAAAAAAACAAGTTATTTATAAGAATAGAAAAAAGTGTCTTACTGACTGATCGACCCTTTGAGAATTCAAGTTTATTTCAAATAGATACTATATATTTTTTTTGTCTCTTGAAATACGTCCAGTAATTGTGAAACCAGGAATAAAGAAAATGATGTCCACAACGCATGGGTAAGTAATTCATCAAATCGATTAGCCGAGTATCTTAACACATTAATGCCGTACGAAAATACTTACATAAGTGTAGTGACACATCTGCGGAACGTACGGCGCCAAAAGCTCAGCGACTGAAGTGTCAATCGCAATATTCAGTTGTTATGACAAACCAAACGGTCAAAACGCGGCGTCTTGTTCAGCGCGCTACGCTACGGAAAGTTACCGTCATCGTCAGTCTGTCTGTGTCGACACTTTATGCTGTGCGGTGTTTGTGACGTACCTGAAATGCCCAGAAAAATGGATTTAATTAGAATATTAGCTACTAGCTGACCCGTGCGAACAATTCGCACTATACTAATTAGAATTTTTAAGTCGTTTTTATAAAAAAAACAGTGAAGCGAAATAATTTGAAAATAGTATTCCATTGTACCAGGGACGAATATCTGTCGATTGGTGGGTCGGACGTTCAGATTGGTTCGATAGAAAGAGAGAAAAAGGGAGAAAACGGTTTCAGACCCTTGGAGAAATAATATATGTTGATTATAGAGGGCTTAGAAGACGTTGCTGCTCTTCGCTACCGCCACACGCGCGATGCACAACACACGCCGACGGCCGAACGTTCAGCTACGTCCGCCGAACTTTCGGTCGGGCAACGCATCGCGTGATGTGTCGCTTGCTATGCAAAATACATTAAATGCGTTTTAGCTGAAAAAACCGCCCGAAGGAAGGTTGGGCCCTACGCCGATTGCGGCGTAATTTGGGCTGATGTGTCATAGAGTACTTGAAATACACTGCGAGCGTATTTAGCCGAACTTTCGGCGCGGTACGTTCCGCAGATATGTCGCGACACTAAATGCCAATTACGTAGCACATTTATCTATTACTTACGTCAATTATACTATACGATATGGGTTATTAGATTTCATAGAAACGTGCGTCATTGTTTGAGTGATGGTGGCCCAGTGGTTAAATACCAGCCTCTCAAGTATGAGTGTGCTGGTTCGATTCCAGGTCAGGCAAGTACCAATGTAACCTTTCTAAGTATATCTTGGACACCATTGACTGATTATAAGGAGACGGAAAACATCTTGAGGAAACCTGGACTTTCAAGTCTGCAATCGCCAACCTACATTGAGCCAACGTGGTGATTACGCTCAATCCTTCTCTGTATGAGAGGAGACCTGTGCCCAGCAGTTGGACGGTAATAGGTTGATGATGGTGCTGTAGGTCTTCGGTCCACATTGTTGGGAACCTCCCTACGCTGCGTCCTCAGATACGTGGCCGGCACTCCAGAACCTTACTGCCCCATCGGCCATCGGTTCTACGAACAATGTGCCCGGCCCACTGCCACGTAATTTTAGCGACTCGAAGAGCTATGTCGGTTACTTTGTACTTTAATAAATAAATATTTATTTTATTTCAAATAAGGCAAGAGTATAATATTATGACTTCTGAAAACAGTGGTGAATGCGGGGCTATAGTCCACTGTACTTTCTAGTTCTAAGTACCGAGTGCGATCGGTCCTCCGTAAGTGGCTGATATACAATATGTAAAGAAAGCCCTGTCCGATCCGTGAAGGTATTGTTAGGTATCAATATCTGATTCTACTAATGCCTACCAAGACGGGTTAAATTAAAAAAAAAAAAACCGGTAAAAAAATAAATATTATTTCGCAAAAGGAGGTAACTTAATACATGTGCATTAGGCAATACATGCGCGGGCGAAGGGGACAATACAGCGTTAGTAAGTTGAGTGTTCCTGAATATCGATAATTTTGTTTGAAACGACTATATCTCAACCTAACCTTTCATTCCTTATAGTTGCCAGATTATCAGGGTCCTAGTGATTTTATGCTATCACGATTCTTGCGTAAGAAAGAGAAAGAGCTATACAACAAGACCGATAGCATCTTGGCACTGAAATCATGGTGGCATTAATACTTAATAATACGAACCCTGAATGAAGCTATTGGTACTATTGTACTAATAGCTTCATTTTGACAGTTCAACAATATTCATTGCATTAGTTACATTATTAAGTAGATAACATTTTCGAACATATAAGGCAGTGGATTGAAAATATCCTTCAAAGTGGTTTATGTTTTGATTGAAAGTATGTTACTCAATTATGGTGCTAAATTAGCATGGACGGATCTGTAAATAAAGAACATTTTCCAAACACAGCTAAACTTATTTAAGTCAACCGCACAGACCGATGAACAGTTCAGACAGATACGATTCGAATCTATCATACCAAATTAATCCTTCCCGAAACTCGGCCGTATAGTTTCGAGCGGCTTAATCTAGGCTTCCTACTTCCTAGACGCCTAGTTAGGCGGACTGTCATCTTAGTTAGTTCCCAAAGGACTCACCACTTGACTAACTCCCGAAAACTCATAATTGCCACTAAACTTTGAAGACGTCACGTAATTTGATACATTAGTCTCCAATATTGTCATTGGAATTGGAAACTTATTATCGAACTAATTGAGTTTGTTTTTGATTAATAGTATTTTTGAAAGTGCGGACCCCGGGCTCCAACGCGAAAGCCGCGGATGCAACCGGGATAAACGCTGAGATGATGATGAGTATTTTTGAAAGTCTTTATTTTGAGAATATATCCCTTACCTAATAATATATTGGCACGTCTGCACTAAATGGGAAACTGAGTTTATTACATATCATCATCAACCTTTTTATCGTTCCTCTGCTGGGCATAGGTCTCCTCTCATACAGAGAAGGATTGAGCATAATCACCACGCTTGCTCAATGCGGGTTGGCGATTTCAGACTTCAAAGTTCAGGTTTCTTCAAGATGCTTTATTTGCTGGAATTTTGGCGTGGCTAGCTGGCATATGATAAATAATTTCATTGTTGTTGTGTTTTCTTGTGTTCATTATTGTACCTAGATAGTATTGTATAAAGTCATGTGTGTTTTTTTTAATGAACAGACAGCTGTGCTGCTGGGGAGTTTGTTCCGCTACTTCTTCCCAGTGAAAGCACTAGGAAGTGGCGAAGGGCGAGCGTGTTGGGGGGACTATCTTACGAAATATTGACGTTCAAAAAGTGCTGATTCTCAGCCCAATTTAAATAAATGAATTTTGATTTTGATGTTTTCCTTCACCTTGTAATCAGTCATTGGTGTCCAAGATATACTTAGAAAGTACATATAATTTAGAAAAGTTACATTGGCACTTGCCTAACCTGGAATAGAACCCTACATAATGTGATATGATAACCGGGAGAATCTTTTGATAACTATACTAATATATAAAGCTGAAGAGTTTGTTTGTAGTTTTGTTTGTTTGTTTGAACGCGCTAATCTCGGGAACTACCGGTCCGATTTGAAAAATTATTTTTGCGTTGGATAGCCCAATAATCCAGGAAAGCTTTAGGCTATATAACATTACGCTGCGACGCCTGCGACTAATTAGAGCGGAGCATAACTAACTTCACGCGAACGAAGTCGCTGGCGGCCGCTAGTTATTAAATAAAACCAACTTCAGTGAAACACTAATTTATTGAAATATATATTTACATTTCACTAGCGTAGAAGTAATGAAAAATAAGTAGTTCATATCTCGTTAAAGATATGTATGAATTCTTACAGCGTCGATAGTTTCGATTTTGCCCATGCACTAAAAGAACCCTTATTAAACTTAATTTAAGATCTAAACTAAACTAACGTGTTACCGACAGCCTCCGTGGCGTAGCGGTAGCGAACATGGCCACTGCGCAAGGAGGCTCGGGTCCGATCCCCGCGCTGTGCAAATATTTGTATGCATGAATATGAATATTTGCACTGGTCTGGTCGTGCCTTGGTAAACACGTTAAGCCGTTGGTCCCGGTTACCATACGAACTTCTAATGGCAGCTGTTATGGGTTGCTGGAGCCCTCAAAAGTCCAACAATTGATCTAACTGCAATGCTTCGCTATCGCCTTCGAGTTGTGGAGGTCAGACGGCAGTCGCTTCACGGAAAATATCGAAGTTTAGCCAAAATCGACAGTTAGACTGATAAAAGGGACCACAGACTCCAAAGCTGAAAAAGCTTCGGATGCGACTGGGACCAACGCTGGGTGGATGATGGTGATGAATTAATTACCTATTTCCTGTATGTATGTATTTCTCGGTGGTAGGCCATAACATCGGCTGCCGGCAGAAGTTACCACCCACCAGACAAAGTCTTGCCGCCAAGCGATTCCTCGTGTTCCGGCATGATGTCTAGTGAAGCCGTACTGAGAACGGGTCTTAGCAGTTGTGTTGCGATGTGTGCCGAGTACGATGCGCCAAACGTTGTGTCGGGAGGTTGGTCGCGGAGGTCTCCAGATCAATCTCCCTCTGGCGCAACATCGTTGGTCGTGTTTCATATTGCATCACCTCGCTCAACTGCCGTCTTCCTTCCTATTCACTCGGATTTATTTGAGTGAATAGGCTTAATAAACTAGCGCGCTCTACCAACAACGATTGCATCACTGCTTACCAGCAGGCGGGATTGCAGTCAAGCACTAGTTAAAAGTTTAAAAAAAAAAAATTAAAAGCAACAGATTTACTACTCATCATCATTCATCATTCTCCTGCCCTTATCCCAATTTATTTGGGGTCGGCGCAACATGTCTTTTTCTTTCATGCATCCCTATCAGAAGCCATCTCGGCAGTCACCCCCTTCTTAGCCATATCATCCTTCACACATTCCATCCATCGTTTCTTTGGTCTTCCCCTACTCTTATAGCCATCAACATTCATAATTAAGACTCTCCTCACGACATTCTCCTCAGTTCTCCGTAAAACATGCCCGTACCATGACAACCGATGTCCACACAACTTTTCAGCTACCGGTGCCACTTTCAGACTTCCTCTTATGTACTCATTTCTTATTCTATCCATTCGTGTAACACCACACATACCTCTTAGCATTCTCTTACTACTATAGAACAAAATATAAGCTTTATTTTTTTCCACAAATTCAAACTCTTGCCATTATATTTATCACTGTGCGCTAAAAATATATTTGGTAGTGGAGCCGCAATGCGTTTCCCACTGCCGCTGTCGTGTCGGCGCGTCGCCTGGACAAAAATTTATATTTATTTGTTACATCTGCTACCATTCGCCTTCTTCTTCTTCCTCAGCCTATAGATGTCCACTGCTGGACAAAGGCCTCCCCCAAGGCTTTCCACGATGACCGGTCTTGTGCTGCCCGCATCCATCGGCTTCCCGCGACCCTCACCAGGTCATCGGTCCACCTTGTTGGGGGTCTCCCTACGCTGCGTCTTCCAGTACGTGGCCGCCACTCCAGAACCTTGCTGCCCCATCGGCCATCGGTTCTACGCGCAATGTGCCCTGCCCACTGCCACTTAAGTTTAGCGACTCGCAGAGCTATGTCGGTGACTTTGGTTCTTCTGCGGATCTCCTCATTTCTGATTCGATCACGCAGAGAAACTCCTAGCATAGCTCTTTCCATTGCCCTTTGTGTGACTCTGAGCCTTCGTATGAGGCCCATTGTGAGCGACCATGTTTCAGTTCCGTAAGTCATCACTGGCAACACACACTGGTCAAAGACTTTAGTCTTGAGACACTGTGGTATCTTGGACGACGAGAAGATGTAGCGTAGCTTCCCGAACGCTGCCCAACCGAGCTGGATTCGCCGAGACACCTCTTTCTCGAAGTTGGACCTACCTAGTTGGACTTTCTGTCCCAGGTATATATACTCGTCAACAACTTCGAGTGCAGAGCAACCAACTACAATTGGAGTGGGTGCGACATGAGAGTTCGACATGATCTTCGTCTTATCCATGTTCATTTTTAGACCCACTTGTTGGGAAGCTCTGCTGAGGTCATTGAGCATTTTGCCCAAGTCTTCCAGGGTCTCAGCCATGACCACGATATCATCTGCGAAACGGAGATTAGTGATGTACTCGCCGTTGATGTTGATGCCAAGTCCTTTCCAGTCCAGGAGCTTGAAGACATCTTCCAACGCAGCAGTGAACAATTTAGGAGATATGACATCCCTTGTCTCACTCCACGCTGCAGTTGGATCGGTTTCGAGTCCTGATCCTGGAGACGGACTGACATGGTGGCGTTTTTGTACAAACACTTTATCACCTCAATGTATCGATGGTCAATTTGGCACCGCTGGAGAGACTGTAGCACCGCCCAAGTCTCAATCGAATCGAAGGCCTTCTCATAGTCCACAAACGCCAAGCATAGTGGTTTGTTATACTCCTCGGACTTCTGTATAACTTGCCGCAGCGTATGAATGTGGTCTATGGTGCTAAAGCCTTTTCGGAAGCCTGCTTGTTCGGGAGGCTGGAAGTCGTCGAACCTGCGAGCGAGACGATTCGTGATGACCCTAGAAAACAGCTTGTAGACATGGCTCAGGAGGGATATCGGTCTGTAGTTTTTCAGGAGGGTATTGTCACCTTTTTTGAAAAACAAAACCACCACGCTCCTGTGCCACGCCTTAGGCGTTTCGCCTTTAAGAATGACGGAATTAAATAGCTTCTGAAGCGCTTTAAGAACCGGTTTGCCACCCGCTTTCAGAAGCTCAGCCGTAATTCCATCATCTCCAGCCGCCTTATCGTTCTTGAGCTGTTTCAGGGCCATACCAATCTCGTACAGGCTGACGTCCGGGATATCGTCGGTGTAGTGTCGGGTTAGTCTGGCTCTAGGATCATTAGCCAGGCTTACAACAGGTGCGTGTGTTGATGTGTATAACTCTCCGTAGAATTTCTCCATCTCACCCAAAAGCTCGGGCTTGGAAGTGACGATCCTACCATCCCCAGTCTTCAGCTTCGCAAGTAGACTCTGTCCAACAGACAATTCTCGTGCGAACACTTTGGAGCCTTTGTTCCGCTCGATAGCCTCTTTAATACAATTTGTATTAAATTGGCGTATATCGCGAGTCAGAGACTTTGAGATCTGTCTGTTAAGGCATCTGATGCGCGAAGCATCATCAGGGGATTTTAAGATCACCTCCCGTCTTTCTTCCATTAGCCGGCGGGTGGGACCGGAGATCTTCTTCTGTCTTTTTGAACGGAGGGTTTTGTAAAACTTAGACCCTTCCGTTTGGAGAGTTTCCACAAACCTGTTGTTGTAGTCGTCCACATCTACGCATTCACCGAGGCATTCGAAGCGGTTTTGTAGTTCGATCTGAAAGCTCTCGGGGTTTTGGAGTTGTGTTGACGCTGGACGGAGCGTAGACTTCATAAGTCGAGAGCGTTCGAGCCTAATGTTGAGGTTCAAGATGCCTCTAACAATACGGTGATCACTCCCTGTTTTTACCGCATGGATCACGGAGACATCGTTGAACACTTGCCTTCTCGTTGACATTATGAAGTCTATCTCGTTTTTGGTCTGACCATCGGGGCTGAGCCAGGTCCACTTGCGGTGCAATGGTTTCCTGAAAAAGAATTCATCGCAAAGAGTCCTTCCCTTTCCATGAAATCCATTAGCATCTGACCTCTGGGATTCCGATTTCCAACTCCAAATTGCCCCACTTTCGTCTCGTCCGCCTCTCGCATGCCCAGTTTTGCGTTAAAGTCCCCCATGACAACGGTGTAGTGGGTTTTGGAGGAATGTATGGCTCTACTGACGTCCTCATACATAGCCTCCACCTCATCGTCAGAGTGTTTAGACGTCGGGGCGTAGACCTGTATAACCTTTAACGAATATCGTTTTGTTATTCTCAGTACAAGGTACGCCACCCGAGTCGAAAGGCTCCCGACTTTAACCACGTTGTTCACGAGGGACTTGTGGACAATAAACCCGACACCACCCTGGGACAGCTGGTCGCCTTCCCGGAAATAGAGCAGGTTGCCAGACTTTAGGATTATCGAGTCCTCTCCCTCTCTTCGGACTTCAGATAACCCCACAATGTCCCAGCGCAACCGGCTCAGTTCTTCCTCCAGTTCGACAATCTTCTCATCGGTCCGTAGTGTGCGCGTGTTAAATGTTGCCAGGGCCAAAGGTCGTCGTTTGTGATGGTAGCCGGACCTCTGCCGGAGATTCTTAGCACCCCTTGCTCCGCCGTAACCGAGTCCGCTACCGTAGACTGGAATAGCGGAGCTGCCGGGGACTAGGGGCCTGGGCTGTATCGTGTGCATCATTGGGGGGGTTTGCCATAATCCCCACGCTTGGCAGGCGGGTTGGGGATCGCAGTGATTTGATATTACACAGAAGAAGCGCTGCTGCCCGCTTCCCTGGTGATTTCCCTTAGTCGCCTCTTACGACACCCACGGGAGGATATGGGTTGGTACAATTCTAGGCCCGGTACCACACGGGGCTCTAGGCCCGGTACCACACGGGGCAATTTTCAATTTTCAAAAACAACCATTCGCCTAGTTACCTAATATTGTGCGGGTTTGCTTGCCAGCTTGATACTCACTAATGTATTCTTTTCTCAAAGCTGTAAGGACTGCTGTTTCTTCAATAGAGGTTTTATAGAATAAACAGCAGTCCATAGACTGACTATCATTTTGGAAAACGTCCACTGCTGCAAGTTTTGAAAAACAAGTCTTGCCGCCAAGCGATTCGTCGTGTTCCGGCATGATGTCTGGTGAAGCCGTACGGAGGACGGGTCTGAGCAGTTGTGTTGCGATGTGTGGCGGGTACGATGCGCCAAATGTTGTTGTGTCGGGAGTTTGGTCGTGGAGAGTCTCCAGATCAATCTCCCTCTAGCGCAGCTTCGTTTGGTCGTGTTGGTCTTGGATTTAACATTGCAATAGCAACTCGCTCAACTGCCGTCATCCTTCCTATTCCTTAGTTTTTTAAGCGAATAGGCTTAATAAACTAGTGCGCTTTAACATCAACGATTGCATCACTGCTTACCATCAGGCGGGATTGCTGTCAAGCACTCGTTTATAATTATTAAAAAAAACAATAAAAATAAATTGATTTAAAAAAATTGAAATTATAATCATAGGCAATCATAAATTAAAACAAATTGTCTCGTGTTATTTACTTAATTGTGTTTATTCTACTTAACTATGACGCTATATTTCGGAGGGACGGTGGAACATTTCAGCCTGTATAATAGTTATGTATATACTTAATACAATTGTGCTTGATTGCCTTCAGCGGATAATCACGTGCAGCGGTAGCGATATGTATAATTAACCAATTTCAACCAAAATGTATAATTAAAAAAATTATAAAAAAAATGTTTTAAGATTTTCTTAACAACCGGACAAACAAATACTGTATAATGTGTGTGAAAAGTTTTGCACTGCATACAAGCAAGAATTAAACATTCATTTTTATTACGTTTCAAGGGAACACGGCCACAGCAACGGGTTTTATTCTGCAAGCTTGGAGTATTTTATTTATAAGTTGTTGGCCAATGCCCATTGGCCACCTCGTTAGTAGATTGAAGTTGCTGTTTGCAAAGCTTTTATTCTTCGTGTGTAGAGATTTTATGAAAGGTGTTTAATTATTGGGAAAAAAGCCTTTGAAAAACTTTTTGCCTCCCGTTCAGCTGATTTCTTTAAGAAGGGCATCAATAAACTACCACTGCCTTGGCAAAGGTGCATTGATTGCATGGGTGATTACTTCGATTAATAAAAATAGATGAAAAAAATCGTTTAAATTTTTTCATACAAAACGGCATACAATTTCATAGGTAATAATTATAATTATTTAATATTTTTTATCAATATGAACTTTCAGATTTGTGCGGCATTAAGTACAGCTCGGGAGGCATCAGTCCTCGTGGACTCCGTCACGTTGTGCTGTCATCTCTTTCTCCTGCGGGTCATGAACTTCACCTTATATTTCGTTATAATTGTGGAATTTTCTTACATTTCGTCCTATGGATTTTACCTTGAGTATTTTTCCCCTACAAACCTTTAAACTTACGAAAATGTACGGTATGCAAAAAAAAAATATTATCTATGCATAAATTGTTTTCAAAATAAATTTATTTTATATTGATTCAACTCACCCCCCGGACCACAGAAAGAGAGGGGGTCGCTACCGTTGATTCTTCCCCCTTGACGCATGATTTTTGTACGGCGTTGCGGAATAATGGATAAGAAGCTTTATTGAAACTACCTACTGCTTCCGATCTGATACCGTATAGAATGAAATGACCAAAGGAGATGTTTCAGAAATGTATGGAGCCTGCGCCAGCACATTGTACAGTTAATGCTAGGTATAGTTACGCTATAATTAACTGTTTTTAATGTTAATTTCCTATATTTTGGCTTAGTTTATAGACAGATTCAATTTAACTCGGCCAAGGAGTGCAACACAACTACGTATAAATATGGTGGTCAGCAATAAGCGAAATAAGATTTTGGCAGTGACATTGGATTGACGTGTCATTTATCTAAGGCTATCGTATCTATATTATCTACTATATGACTGCGAAAAAAACAAAACATGAATTCTAAACATACGGCCCATTAAATAAACACAAACAGCTCAAATCAAAACTCGACACGAATACAACGGGAAAATAGAACTGTCAAATTCGCCAATCTAACGTCATAACCAGTGTCATGGCTACCTTAAAAAAGGGTGAACTAACTAAAAAAACATTTCAAATAATTAATTATATAATATACTTGTAATTTTACTCAAATTAATTTAGTATCTAGTATTTTTATGAAAATCTTCTATTTTTTCCTTTTTATCTATATAGCGTACATAGCGGTGGCCCAAAATGTAACATCTCCTTTACCCTAGATATTGCCAATAAATAAAAGAAATTACCGACATTGTGTTTCTTACGTTTTTTACGGCACTGCGCGCTTTCTCATTGTTTTTCATGGATCTCTCGATGGTAAAAATGCCGTACTAAAATACATGATCAAAATGTACTCACTCTACCTGCAGTTTTGAATTCTCACCAGCACTCATATCAGTTGGACAGCTTACAAGTGACGGCATAGAATCTTCAACGGCACGCACACCGACGGACGGACGGCATGGAATCTTATTATTTTATGCTCTTATATCGTCCTATATACGTCACCCGGTGATTCATATGACCCATACATTTTGGACATGGACCTGTAGTCTATAACACTCTGCACGAACCGATAGTCGAACTCAGGACTCCACGCTCAGCAGCCGCGCTTGCGACCACAGGACTAACGGGGCAGTTAAGGTAAAAAAACAAGTTATTTATAAGAATAGAAAAAAGTGTCTTACTGACTGATCGACCCTTTGAGAATTCAAGTTTATTTCAAATAGATACTATATTTTTTTTTTTTTTTGTCTCTTGAAATACGTCCAGTAATTGTGAAACCAGGAATAAAGAAAATGATATCCACAACGTATGGGTAAGTAATTCATCAAATCGATTAGCCGAGTATCTTAACACATTAATGCCGTACGAAAATACTTACATAAGTGTAGTGACACATCTGCGGAACGTACGGCGCCAAAAGCTCAGCGACTGAAGTGTCAATCGCAATATTCCGTTGTTATGACAAACCAAACGGTCAAAACGCGGCGTCTTGTTCAGCGCGCTACGCTACGGAAAGTTACGTGGCGTCATCGTCAGTCTGTCTGTGTCGACACTTTATGGTGTGCGGTGTTTGTAACGTACCTGAAATGCCCAGAAACATGGATTTAATTAGAATATTAGCTACTAGCTGACCCGTGCGAAAAATTCGCACTATACTAATTAGAATTTTTAAGTCGTTTTTATAAATAAACAGTGAAGCGAAATAATTTGAAAATAGTATTCCATTGTACCAGGGACGAATATCTGTCGATTGGTGGGTCGGACGTTCAGATTGGTTCGATAGAAAGAGAGAAAAAGGGAGAAAACGGTTTCAGACCCTTGGAGAAATAATATATGTTGATTATAGAGGGCTTAGAAGACGTTGCTGCTCTTCGCTACCGCCACACGCGCGATGCACAACACACGCCGACGGCCGAACGTTCAGCTACGTCCGCCGAACTTTCGGTCGGGCAACGCATCGCGTGATGTGTCGCTTGCTATGCAAAATACATTAAATGCGTTTTAGCTGAAAAAACCACCCGAAGGAAGGTTGGGCCCTACGCCGATTGCGGCGTAATTTGGGCTGATGTGTCATAGAGTACTTGAAATACAGTGCGAGCGTATTTAGCCGAACTTTCGGCGCGGTACGTTCCGCAGATATGTCGCGACACTAAATGCCAATTACGTAGCACATTTATCTATTACTTACGTCAATTATACTATACGATATGGGTTATTAGATTTCATAGAAACGTGCGTCATTGTTTGAGTGGTGGTGGCCCAGTGGTTAAATACCAGCCTCTCAAGTATGAGTGTGCTGGTTCGATTCCAGGTCAGGCAAGTACCAATGTAACCTTTCTAAGTATATCTTGGACACCATTGACTGATTATAAGGAGACGGAAAACATCTTGAGGAAACCTGGACTTTCAAGTCTGCAATCGCCAACCTACATTGAGCCAACGTGGTGATTACGCTCAATCCTTCTCTGTATGAGAGGAGACCTGTGCCCAGCAGTTGGACGGTAATAGGTTGATGATGGTGCTGTAGGTCTTCGGTCCACATTGTTGGGAACCTCCCTACGCTGCGTCCTCAGATACGTGGCCGGCACTCCAGAACCTTACTGCCCCATCGGCCATCGGTTCTACGAACAATGTGCCCGGCCCACTGCCACGTAATTTTAGCGACTCGAAGAGCTATGTCGGTTACTTTGTACTTTAATAAATAAATATTTATTTTATTTCAAATAAGGCAAGAGTATAATATTATGACTTCTGAAAACAGTGGTGAATACGGGGCTATAGTCCACTGTACTTTCTAGTTCTAAGTACCGAGTGCGATCGGTCCTCCGTAAGTGGCTGATATACAATATGTAAAGAAAGCCCTGTCCGATCCGTGAAGGTATTGTTAGGTATCAATATCTGATTCTACTAATGCCTACCAAGACGGGCTAAATTCAAAAAAAAAACCGGTAAAAAAATAAATATTATTTCGCAAAAGGAGGTAACTTAATACATGTGCATTAGGCAATACATGCGCGGGCGAAGGGGACAATACAGCGTTAGTAAGTTGAGTGTTCCAGAATATCGATAATTTTGTTTGAAACGACTATATCTCAACCTAACCTTTCATTCCTTATAGTTGCCAGATTATCAGGGTCCTAGTGATTTTATGCTATCACGATTCTTGTGTAAGAAAGAGAAAGAGCTATACAACAAGACCGATAGCATCTTGGCACTGAAATCATGGTGGCATTAATACTTAATAATACGAACCCTGAATGAAGCTATTGGTACTATTGTACTAATAGCTTCATTTTGACAGTTCAACAATATTCATTGCATTAGTTACATTATTAAGTAGATAACATTTTCGAACATATAAGGCAGTGGATTGAAAATATCCTTCAAAGTGGTTTATGTTTTGATTGAAAGTATGTTACTCAATTATCGTGCTAAATTAGCATGGACGGATCTGTAAATAAAGAACATTTTCCAAACACAGCTAAACTTATTTAAGTCAACCGCACAGACCGATGAACAGTTCAGACAGATACGATTCGAATCTATCATACCAAATTAATCCTTCCCGAAACTCGGCCGTATAGTTTCGAGCGGCTTAATCTAGGCTTCCTACTTCCTAGACGCCTAGTTAGGCGGACTGTCATCTTAGTTAGTTCCCAAAGGACTCACCACTTGACTAACTCCCGAAAACTCATAATTGCCACTAAACTTTGAAGACGTCACGTAATTTGATACATTAGTCTCCAATATTGTCATTGGAATTGGAAACTTATTATCGAACTAATTGAGTTTGTTTTTGATTAATAGTATTTTTGAAAGTGCGGACCCCGGGCTCCAACGCGAAAGCCGCGGATGCAACCGGGATAAACGCTGAGATGATGATGAGTATTTTTGAAAGTCTTTATTTTGAGAATATATCCCTTACCTAATAATATATTGGCACGTCTGCACTAAATGGGAAACTGAGTTTATTACATATCATCATCAACCTTTTTATCGTTCCTCTGCTGGGCATAGGTCTCCTCTCATACAGAGAAGGATTGAGCATAATCACCACGCTTGCTCAATGCGGGTTGGCGATTTCAGACTTCAAAGTCCAGGTTTCTTCAAGATGCTTTATTTGCTGGAATTTTGGCGTAGCTAGCTGGCATATGATAAATAATTTCATTAATGTTGTGTTTTCTTGTGTTCATTACTGTACCTACATAGTATTGTATAAAGTCATGTGTTTTATTTTTTTATTTTAATGAACAGACAGCTGTGCTGCTGGGGAGTTTGTTCCGCTACTTCTTCCCAGTGAAAGCACTAGGAAGTGGCGAAGGGCGAGCGTGTTGGGGGGACTATCTTACGAAATATTGACGTTCAAAAAGTGCTGATTCTCAGCCCAATTTAAATAAATAAATTTTGATTTTGATGTTTTCCTTCACCTTGTAATCAGTCATTGGTGTCCAAGATATACTTAGAAAGTACATATAATTTAGAAAAGTTACATTGGCACTTGCCTGACCTGGAATAGAACCCTACATAATGTGATATGATAACCGGGAGAATCTTTTGATATCTATACTAATATATAAAGCTGAAGAGTTTGTTTGTAGTTTTGTTTGTTTGTTTGAACGCGCTAATCTCGGGAACTACCGGTCCGATTTGAAAAATTATTTTTGCGTTGGATAGCCCAATAATCCAGGAAAGCTTTAGGCTATATAACATTACGCTGAGACTAATTAGAGCGGAGCATAACTAACTCCACGCGAACGAAGTCGCTGGCGGCCGCTAGTGATTAAATAAAACCAACTTCAGTCAAACTCTAATTTATTGAAATATATATTTACATTTCACTAGCGTAGAAGTAATGAAAAATAAGTAGTTCAAAAATGGTGTGTGTGCAGAATGAGCGTTCCATATCTCGTTAAAGAGATGTATGAATTCTTACAGCGACGATAGTTTCGATTTTGCCCATGCACTAAAAGAACCCTTATTAAACTTAATTTAAGATCTAAACTAAACTAACGTGTTACTGACAGCCTCCGTGGCGTAGCGGTAGCGAACATGGCCGCTGCGCAAGGAGGCTCGGGTCCGATCCCCGCGCAGTGCAAATATTTGTATGCATGAATATGAATATTTGCACTGGTCTGGTCGTGCCTTGGTAAACACGTTAAGCCGTTGGTCCCGGTTACCATACGAACTTCTAATGGCAGCTGTTATGGGTTGCTGGAGCCCTCAAAAGTCCAACAATTGATCTAACTGCAATGCTTCGATATCGCCTTCGAGTTGTGGAGGTCAGACGGCAGTCGCTTCACGGAAAATATCGAAGTTTAGCCAAAATCAACAGTTAGACTGATGAAGGGGACCACAGACTCCAAAGCTGAAAAAGCTTCGGATGCGATTAACGCTGAGATGATGATGATTAAAAGAACCCTTATATGCTCTGACAATCAAACTTGCTGCAGCTTACCATCCACATATGGTTGCCATCCCGACGAGTCATATTCGGCGCCTTTCCTCTATGTTTATTATGCGCACAGCCAAAGTGTGAAACTTTCTGCCGGCATCTGTGTTCCCTCACTTCCCTCCCACATTTAAGCCGCCTGCCTACAAAGCAACAGTGAACAGGTATCTTCCAAACATTCTCATTTCACCACAAACCTCATATTTCGCTTCCCATCTGGCAGCTGGTGGACAAGAGCAGGCAAATCAGCAATAAAAACATGCATGTCTACTCAACTATATAAAAAACTCAATCAACTTGCTATGTAGGTATTATTCAACAAGGTAAACATCAAGGTCATATTTTCTCACATTCTCGTACAAACAAGCGTCACTAATCACTAGTTATTGTTGCCCAGCTCAGTCTGAGTAAATACTCATTAACATTATGTATACGTAGTCCTGGTGGCTTAGTGGTTAAAACACCAGCCTCTCAAGTATGAGTGTGCGGGTTCGATTCCAGGTCAGGCAACTACCTATGTAACTTTTCTAAAGTTATATGTACTTTCTAAGTATATCTTGGACATCAATGACTGAAGGTGAAGGAAAACATCTTGAGGAAACCAGGACTTTCCAAGTCTGAAATCGCCAACCCGCATTGAGCAAGCGTGGTGATTACGCTCAATCCACCTCTGATGAGAGGAGACCTGTGCCCAGCAGTGGGACGATAAAAGGTTGATGATGATGATGATACGTATTACGATTTGTGAACATATATTGTATTATAAAAGAATTTGTTGACGAACATCAGATAATAGCAGTTCACTGCTGGATATCATCCAGTCAAGGCCTCTCTAAATTCTACTCTCTCTCTCTCTAGAGCTGTATAACTCAAAATCAGCTTATAATGACCCGCTGCCGAGACACAGGCATCCTCTTTTTCCGATGAAATCTATACTAATATATAAATGTGAATATTTTGTTTTTTTTTTTTTTTTGTTTGAACGCGCTAATATCAGGAACTACGGGTCCGATTTGAAAAATCTTTTTGCGTTGGATAGCCCTTAATCCAGGAAGGCTTTAGGCTATAACATCACAGCGCAGCTAGTGGGTTATAATTTAACAGATTGTAAAGCAGACACGCATTAGCGTGGCAGACAACACGGCCTCTGTGCGGGTTGGTAGAATGTCTGCAAATCTTTGGTTCGAACCCCGACCTACAACTCGTAAGTCAGGGCCTGGCCTTTATAACTGAGCCACAATTGTTCTCTGTTTGCCGTTATGCAAACATGATTCAAACGAAAAGTAATTTGTTTGTATAATGACAATACCAGGACGTAAATATGTTTAGACAAAGAACGACGAGTATGAGTAAATGAGACGCTTAGGCACTATTTTTTTTTTTTTTGTTCAGATAATTTACGTGAAGCCAGATAGCCGCTCCATGGTAAAATACGGGTATTGCAGCCCACTAGACTATACGTTGAACCAACATAGTTAAGAAAATCTGAGCTCATCACATGATGAAGTTTGTGCCGACAATATTTCAAGTCAAGCTAGCCCAAACCGTCAAATATACGCTATTAGGTAGTACCTATGTAATTCGGGCTAAGTACTTATAAGATAGGTAGGCCTAGGACAAGGTGGACCGACGAACTTGTGAAGGTCGTGGGAAACTGCTGGATGCGGGAGGCGCAGGACCAGCCGCCGTGGAGATCTTTGAGAGAGGCCTATGTTCAGCGGTGGACGTCTTTGGGCTAAAATGATGATGATGATGATGTAAAATTATCTTAATAAAATGATAAGTTTAACTTGCAACTCCAGATGCTGGATGTTACAAAATAATATGTCATTACATGAAACACAGAACAGAAAAAGCAGTTCGTGAACAATGACTTAAAACTGTTAAATTTTCATTGCATAATTTTTTTTTTGTTAGTTAACACAAAATGTTTCATCTGATTTTATTTAAGTAAATGAGTAAAATAGAAAAAAAAAACTTTTAACTTTAACTTTCCCACTAATTAACTCGTTTTATTTACTTTCTCGATATTTGAAAATTACATAAAACAATTGCCATTGTTACATAAAACAATTGCCATTGCTTGTAATCGTCTATCAGAACGCAACAGCCAACTTATTTCTGAAAACGTGATTCCAGCGAAAAAAGAAAGATGTGATTCCTGCTGTTAATCGAGCCAAGAGACTAATAAAGAAGAAAACAGTTGTTTAAAAAATCAAAATTTTTTCAAGAATTAAACCCATTCTTGATTTAAAGAACATTTTTTATTTAAAAATATTAAAATGAATCCGTCCGTAGTTTGCTGAAACATTAAATTCTTGAACAAAGAGGCGCAGTAACAACTGTTTGAGTGGGGCTTTAAGAATAGCGGAAGAAACCCCGTCTTTTTCCATCGTATGTATGGGAACCACGTCTTTTTTCTACTACGAACGACGTCTTTTCCCTCGTACATTGTTTACACAGATCTACGATCAGTACAGCAAGTCTTTTATACCGCTTACTTACTGGGACTGGAACAATTTGCATGCGGTGGTTTTTCCATCAGATTATTTTAATTAATTAATCACCGATTGCATCACTGCTTACCATCAGACGGAATTGCGGTCAAGCACAAGTATATATTATTAAAAAAAAAAAAAAAAAACAAAAGGATACTGAGCAGTGGATTTTGACTTTACGATGATTTCAAGAACGTATCCTGTAAGGACATCCAACACGGTGAAAGAGTTTCGCTTCTTCTTCTTCAGCCTATAGAGGTCCACTGCTGGACAAAGGCCTCGACCAAAGCCTTTCCACAATTACGGTCTTGTGCTGCCCGCATCCATCGGCTTTCCACAACATTTACCAGGTCATCGGTCCACCTTATTAGGGGCCTCCCTACGCTGCGTCTTCCGGGACGTAGCCGCCACTCCAGAACCTTACTGCCCCATCGGCCATCGGTTTGCCTTAGGCATCCTCCACCAGTCAACCGCAGGTGGCGATTCTACGAGCAATGTGCCCCGCCCACTGCCACTTAATTTTAGCGACTCGAAGAGCTATGTCGGTGACTTTGGTTCTTCTGCGGATATCCTCATTTCTGATTCGATCGTGCAGAGAAGAGTTTCGCTAGTTAACTTAATTTGAACCGCTATAGTAAATCAAGAGCAAAACTTCGACATTCTGTAACGTCGTAGCCTATGTGTGCTAAGTTATTGCATTAATTAAAGTAATAATAATCTCAGTCTCGTTCTGTCAAGAATAAAAGTAGATTTTTTTAACAGAGACTGATTGAGATTTTTTGTCAATTTTTTGATACCGGTTGTCACTGTGAAAACGCAGCGTGAGTAGGCCCGACAAGGTGGACCGACAACCTAGTAAAGGTCGCAGGAAACCGCTGGGTGTGGGAGGCACAGGACCGGTCGTCGTGGAGATGATTGGGGGAGGCCTATGACCATGATGATAGAAACATCATAATGTACGCATGTAACATGTAATATGATTGAGCTGAATGATGCTGATCCATTCGTCATGTTCGTGAACGGACGCCGTCGGAGGGGACTGGTCATCTCTTAGCTGCCACGGCGTATTTTAATTTCTGAATTGATTTTTGTGTGTTTTCATAATGGACGCTCTCGGCGTACAATTTATTTCTGCATCGTTCTCACACGGTTGATTTCAACATGAATGATGTAATCAAATATTTGTAACAATAGCTTGAAAATTTAAAAGAGTGTCCATGGAGTTTCTTGCCCGTTCTTCTCCATAGGTACCTACTCTTTGGAATGGGCGACTAGCTTCATCTTATTGACTGACCGACCTTCTGACAATTCAAAAGTGCCTGTAACTGGTTTATTTGAAATAAATGCTTTGATTTTTTAGCAATCATGGAAAGGCGGTAAATTTCATTGTTACTTCAACACATTTATATTACACAAAAATTGGTTTTCCGATTACCGCAGCTTTCAAAGCTCTATCTCCAAAGCGCCAGTTAATAAATTATTTATAGACGGTGTCGCCGGCTTATCTGGCTCCCTCCGATTCCTCACTGTTCACTCCCAAAAATTATTTTTTCAGCCATTATAAATCTTTCTTTATAAAGCGCTACGTTGCGGGTATAATTATAAAAAACCCGCAGATGTTTAACAAAAATGGCGAAATAGGTCCTTTCACTAAAGAAACAAACAGGGTATTAAATATCTTCAGGGCACACCCGTTCCTTGTTAGACCTTATCCATCGCTCACCATCAGGCGTGATCGAGGACTAGAGCAACCTATTGATACTGTAAAAACAACTCACTGTAAAAAGATGAGTGATTTGTCAATGCTCTCAATCACCTAGTATCACTTGTAATAACAGCTCATGCCACACTCACACTCACTTCATCTATCTAATTATTATCGCACTGGTGGCCCATTCAACATAATGATCATATTGCGAGCCTTTTCCCAGTTATATTGAGGTCAGCTCTAATCTAACCCGAAGCATAAGGTGGTTCAAGATCTGAGCCTGAATAAATTCAAATCCTTCATTAAACGTAAGTTGTGTCAGAAAGCATTTTATAGTGTTAAGGATTATATTGAGGGCAAAAAGGCTTAGGCTTGAGCTAATTTGGGCTATTAATTTGTAATTGTTTATGTTTTTTACTCAAAGCCAGTATTACACACCAAACATATTGTACATTACGGAATTGCATCGCTGACAGGGGTGTTCGGCACTGGTACAGCTACACAGGAGCTAAAGTCGTCCTTCGTGGCGCAGCGGTCAACACGGTTTCGATCCCCGGCCATCTCATGATGGGAAACGATCTTTTCCTGATTGGCCTGGGTCTTGGATGCTTATCTATATATGTATCTCTTATAAAATATAGTATCGTTGAGTAAGTATCCCATAACACAAGTCTCGAACTTACTTTGGGACTAGCTCAATCTGTGTGATTTGTCCGTATTAAAAAAAAAACTTAGTATTCTGGAACACTGTTGGAGCTGCTGAACCTTGGACAAAACTATCTTTGCATTGTGTAAATTCAATTTCTTAGTATTGTATAATTGCATGGCACACGTGTGAGCACACCGTACGTACTTGCTGTAAAAAATCTATTTGTTGTGTTATTTTAATTTCCGAATTGTGGTTTTTTTGTGTTTTCCATAATAGACGCTCTCAACGTACAATATATTTCTGCATCGTTCTCACACGGTTGATTTCAACAGGAATGACGTAATCAAATATTTTTATCAATAGCTTAATAATTTTAAAAGAATGTCCATGGAGTTTCTTGCCCGTTCTTCTCCACAGGAACCTACTCCTTGGAATGGACGACTAGCTTTATCTTACTGACTGACGGACCTTCTGACAATTCAAAAGTGCCTGTACTGGTTTTTTTGTAATAAATGATTTGATATGATTTGATTTGATAGTCAATACAAGAAAATAAAAATAAAATGTCATCAGGGCTCACTGCGACCACGTCTGAGGACTAGTTGTTGTAGCTCGCCGCCCGGTAAGGACCAGGCCTCTTCGACGGCGCGTTGTGTTTCACGCGCTCCTCAAAGAGATGTCAGCACATCGTGACGGGGCCCACGAAGACCCATGCCTACTGGGTCAGGGTTGCGGGTTGGTTAAAAAAGAAACCGTAGCCCTGGCGCACAGGCAAGTGTAGAAACACGGGTGGGTTTTAGTCAGTAAAAGTCTGCACATGCCCTTCCGCTCCGCCCAGAGCGGGAGAGGTCATTTGATAATTTATTTCCCATCCAGAACAAAAAAGAATAAAGGGGCCAGTGGTTGCAAATGGTTGATTAAGGCACGGGAGTTCAAAGAATAACGGTTACGTACTCATTATTAGTAAACGAACGACAAGGCTATAATTTTATAATTACATTTTCAACAACGCTTTTTTTCTTGTTTAATGACATTTAAGTAGTTTTTTTCTTGACGCATACGCGGGCGTTTAGAGGACGTGAAACTACCGGCCCTATATTATTCTTTACTTCGAAATCACGTCAATTCTTGCTTAGCACGACATCTACTAATAAAGTGTTCTCATGATAACGAACGCGAATTACACGTTATAAGTTGAAGGGTAATTTATGTAAATTATATATATACCGACAAATCACACAGATTGAGCTAGCCCCAAAGTAAGTTCGAGACTTGTGTTATGGGATACTAACTCAACGATACTATATTTATAATAGGTACATAAATAGATAAACATCCAAGACCCGGGCCAATCAGGAAAAGATCGTTTTCCATCATGACCTGGCCGGGGATCGAACCCCGGGGCCTCCACGTCGCAGGCAGGCGTGTTGACCGCTGCGCCACGGAGGTCGAAATTATTTCGTCACCCCTTCTCTCAAAACGGTGGAAGGAAAAATCGTGAGGATACTGGCATGCTCTAGAAGCAAAAGTAGATTACGGCCCACTCCTTCTCAACGAATGAAGGTTACCCAGCAGTGGGAACTTTATAGGCTGTTATAAGCTGTACTAGAATCAACAGCCAAACACAATATGTTGAAAGCACCTCCGTAGCCATCAAAAGTACCAATTTCAGTGCAACCCCTAGTTTCTTTGTTTGTCGAGTCCTCGTTTGCAATCACAAAGTAGATCCCACGGGGAGACAGGATTATCTTCAACTTAAGTTGCGACTGAGAGCGAGTAAAGTTAGGGTCTTACTTATAGCCATAAACTGTACCAGTGACTATAACAATATACAATATGTAAAGAATCCGTCAGACCCATAATGATAGTAAAAATTAGGTAAACACATGACTAAATAAAATATGAAATTTTACATAGTCATTATAGTAACAATAATAATGAATTTTGTTTTTGTTTTTTTTTTGCGAATTAATTACAACTTTCCCAAAATTTAGTATTTTTTTAAAAAGTGTCAACTTTAACACTAAGTTTCAACGAGTTGGTGACATCTCAACTTTGAGAATAGGCTATTTGACAGTATTCAATTTTTTGTGATTTTTTGCTTTAGTTGCATAAAATGAGGGTTCTTTATGTCATTTACATGAGTTTTAATAAAAAATAATAACAATTAATATATCCAAAACACAAAAATATGATTGGCTTTTTGTATATCGCGCCACACATTGTGAAACGATCCGGATTGGCTAATGTCGCTATGACGTCATACGCGCATCAACGCTTATTTTCGGCAAACATATAAACTGTTTTTCGGGGGGTTTTAATCGATTTCTTTGTACAACCCAGTACAGCACACCACTTGTAAACCATTTTATTAGATAACAACAACAAATAATAAATAAAAACAAACACCACTGAGAACCGAAAACCGCTTGTGACGTCACTAAAGCGCGACGCCATATTGCTATAATATATATCGTTTTCGCGGCTTATTTGAATTTTTATTTGCATATTTCTTACGAAATACGTATTTAAAATTAAAATCAATACTTTCGGTGAACTTCTTAACCGCAACCAAGTAATTCAAGATAAAAATTATAAATCTGTCAAATAGCCTATTGTATCCACGCTGGGTAATACTTTTTTCTTCTAAATATAATGCTTTTTAATACAATAGTTATACTAAAAAGTACATACATAACAAAAATACAGCACATATCAGTAATGGTATATTTCATTTTCAAAATTTGGTATTTTTAGGGTTCCGTACCTCAAAAGGAAAAAACGGAACCCTTATAGGATCACTTTGTTGTCCGTCTGTCTGTCTGTCTGTCTGTCAAGACACTTTATCTCAAGAACGCGTGGACGTATCAAGCTGAAATTCACATAAAATACTCAGGTCTATTGTCCCTTTAAGCTGTGAAAATATCAAACTTCTAAGCGAAGCCAATCAAAAGATACAGCCGATTATGTCGATATTTTCAACAAATTTTCGACACTCGCAAAGGAATCAAAACCTACAGGATACTTCCCGTAAATTCAGAATCTTGAAATTTGGCATGAAGCATTGTCATATAATGCAAATATAGGAAAAATTGCGAAAATCACATTTTTTTAGTTATATCTTTATATATATAATTCTGCTGTACGTGTGTATGTCATTGAACTCCTCCTAAACCGCTTGACCGATTTAAATGACTTTTTCTGTATGCGTTTGAGTGGCGCCCTGGATGGTTTAGATTCACAAATCAGCCCGACAGATGGCGCTGATTGCTTGAAAAAGCATGTGATCTCGGAAACGGCCCTAACGATTTCGCTAAAATTTGATGTGTGGGGGTTTCTGGAGACGAGAAATCGATCTAGCTTAATCTTATGTTTGAGGAAGCGCATGTATTCAAGTTTTCTATTTCGCAATATTTCATACACAATATGGGCGCTAATTTCGAGCGGCTTGACATTGCGGCTGTGGCGTAATCGATTATGGTATGGTTCTACCCGCGATGGCTGATGTTCCTCGGTTCAAACCCAGGCAGACACAACTTTTTTTTTTTTTGTTTTAGACAAGTTTATAGTTTTTGAAGTCGCTTAAAAAGAAAATTGTACATAAGAACTAAAAGGGGAAAAAAATAAATAAATATTTTTTTTTATTTAACTAAAATTGTACTTAAGAATTAAAAGAGAAAAAAAAAATAGGTAGAAATAAATAAATATTTTTATTTTTTTATTTAACTTTAAGAGACTGAAACTCTAGGGGTAGAGAGAGGTGTGATATCTTTGTTACAAAATGTAGATGACAATGCTTTCCGTGGGTATATAATATACTCACCCTCTTCAGGAACGTACTTCAGTGAGGTACATACGAAGTCCTCCTGAAGAGCTGGTCCGATTTGAATGATTTTTTTTATGCGTTTAGGTGACGCCCTGGATTGTTTAGATTCACAAATCAGCCCGGCAGATGGCGCTGCAGTTGGTGTATAGGTTATTTATCCTAAACGGCTGAACTGATTTAAATAAATTTTTGTTTTTACATTCAAGTGGGGCCTGGAAAATTAACATTCACAAATCAGCCCGGCAGATGACGCTGCAGTTGGTATCTAGGTTATTTATCTATACTGTAACCAAACGGCTGAACTGATTTAAATATTTTATTTTGTTTGCGTTTGGTTGACACCCTGGATGGTTTAGATTTACAAATCAGCCCGGCAGATGGCGCTGCAGTAGGTGTCTAGGTTATTTAACTATACTGCAACTAAACGGCTGGACCGATTTGAATATTTTTTTTTTTTGTCTGCGTTTGGGTGACACCCTGGATGGTTTAGATTCACAAATCAGCCCGGCAGATGGCGCTGCAGTCGGTGTCTAGGTTATTTATCCTAAACGGCTGAACTGATTTGAATGAATTTTTGTTTATACGTTCAAGTGGGGGCCTGGAAAATTTACATTTACAAATCAGCCCAGCAGATGGCGCTGCAGTCGGTGTCTAGGTTATTTATCCTAAACGGCTAAACAGATTTAAATGAATTTTTGTTTTTACATTCAAGTGGGGGCCTGGAAAATTAACATTCACAAATCAGCCCGGCAGATGGCGCTGCAGTTGGTATCTAGGTTATTTATCTATACTGCAACTAAACGGCTAGACTGATTTGAATAATTTTTTTGTTTGCGTTTGAGTGACACCCTGGAATCTGGATGGTTTAGATTCACAAATCAGCCCAGCAGATGGCGCTGCAGTCGGTGTCTAGGTTATTTATCCTAAACGGCTAAACTGATTGGAATGAATTTTTGTTTATACTTTCAAGTGGGGGGCTGGAATATTTACATTTACAAATTAGTCCGGCAGATGGCGCTGCAGTTGGTATCTAGGTTATTTATCTATACCTACTGCATCTAAACGGCTGGACTGATTTGAATGTTTTTTTTTTTTGTTTGCGTTTGGGTGTCGCCCTGGATGGTTTAGATTCACAAATGGCGCTGCAGTCGGTATGTAGGTTATTTATCTATCTATACCTTTCTTTTTTTTCCGGGTGGAAAATCCTCATGGATGTCCACCGCCCTGAGGCGGGCAACGGGGTCTGTCAGACTCTTACTGACTAAAAACCACCCGGGTATTCCGTGTCACAACCACACCGGGGGCTGCGAGAACTAATACTGCTTCCACAACCCCCGATTGGTGCTGGCCCACCACCGTGGGCCTCCTCGGGTCAGGGGGGGGGAGAGACTTTCCGCAGCCTCCTTTTGCGAGACAACTGTTTCGCAGAAGGTAACCACCGCATGTATTTCCGTTTTAACAACAGTAGTTGCTTCACTCGTTTTTTTTGTTCCTTAGTCCTACTAATTCGTATTACTCGGCTCAAATTGTGACCGCATTTGATGCAAAACTTGAAGGTGTCAGCAGTTATTGTAAAACATTCGTCGCATCTTAACAACTTTTTTGTGCAATTATTGATTATAACGAATTGTTTTCGAAAAAATGATGTTATTTCAAATTATAGAATTATAATAATATTATTGGTCTTTCCTTTCATACTTTTTTAATACCCTAATCACTTGAGATATCATATGCAGGACAACGTCTGCCGGGTCCGCTAGTAATATAATAAAAATATTTTAGTAAAATGAAACTTACTACCTTATTTCTCACGAACGAATAAAGGTATCGAATTGAAATTTATACCAAATAGCTAGGTCTATTGTCCCTTTAAGTAGTGAAAAAATAAAACTTCTAAGTTAACGCGATCAAAAGATACAGCAGTTTATACCGACACCTTAGACGAATTTCCGTCACACGCTAGGGAACCAAAACCTACAAGGTACTTCCCGTGAACTCAGAATCTTGAAATTCGGCACGAAGCAACGTTATAACAGACAAATAAAGGAAAAATTGCGAAAATGATAAATTTGAAGTTACATAAATATTAAAATATTATTTTTGTTTACATGACATAAAATATTTTTTTAATAATTATGAACTTACTACCTACCCTTTTTCACATGAACGCGTATAGATATTAAAGTTGAAATTCATATCAAACACTCTTAAATCTAATTACCTCTAAAATGTGAAAAATTCTAAATCAACGCAAACATTCAATATGCTGAGGTACCTACCTAAAATCATACCGCATATTTTGAAATTCGCCACTACTCGCAACGGAATCAAAACATAGACTACATCCCGCTGATATTGAATATTGAATTTTTGTATGAGACAATAGCTTAAGGTAACCTAACAGAAAAACCCGAAATCTTTAAAATTTTTAGGCACAGTAGCTAGTTAAACCAAAACAAAGACCAACACAATCGTCGTTCAATCTAAATATTTTGGTGAATGTAGTTCTGTATATAAACTAAATGCATCCTAACTGCTGTTAGACTTAGTACTTATAAATATATTCAAAGACATTAATTGTAATTTCCTATTGTTGTCAATGCTTATCAGACAGCTTGCTTCCTACTGGCGAAGCGGGACGGGGGGGAGTAAGTAGTAACGGACGAACGCGCAAGAAATAGCCGCCCGCTGGCGCGAAGGCAGGCGGTTGGTCAAGGGAAGGGGTATCGCGGCACAGCGAGCGGCAGCCGTGCGCCATACGCACGAGCGCTTAGATGCTGTTCGCACGTGTACCGAAATTAGTAAAATTTGCGACAATTTCTCGTTGATTTTGTTTACTTCTACTTTGTTTATCAATAAACCGCTTTTTTTTATAAGTTACTAGCTTTCCGCCCGCGGCTTCACCCGCGTGGAGTTCGGTTATATCGCGCTTTTTAGATTTCCCTCGGGAACATCATATTTTTCCGGGATAAAAGGTAGCCTATGTTCTTTCTCAGGGTCCAAAGATTGTCTGTGCCAAATTTCATCAAAATCGGTTAAGAGGTTTAAGCGGGAAAGCGTAACAGACAGACAGACAGACAGACAGACAGAGTTACTTTCGCATTTATAATATTAGTATGGATAAACTAGCGCTTGACCGCAATCCCGCCTGATGATAAGCAGTGATGCGATCGTTGATGGTAAAGCCCGCTAGTTTAGTAAGAGCCTATTCACTCTAGCCTTGAAGACACTCAAATTGTAATGTGACGGAAACACCATCGCTGGCAAATTGTTCCAGTCCCTCGATGTAGGCGGTATAAAAGAGGAAGCGAAACGCTTCGTCCGGATGGCAGTGGTGTCAACAACGTAAGGGTGGAAACTCGCCGTACGACGGGTCGTCCGATGGTGGAACAGAGATGGGGGAATTAAATCATGCAATTCCCTTGCACACTCACCAGAATGCAACCTATAGAAGACCGAAAGGCTGGCTACTCTACGCCTGTGCTCCAGGCTTTGGAGACCGCTACGTTTGTACGGCGGAACCCTCGGTGTGCGAGTCCGACTCGCACTTGGCCGGTTTTTTTTAAAAAGTAACTACACTATTTTCGACAGTATTATTATGAGCGATGGGACTGCATTCCTCCCACCTCCGCCCGCGCATGTATTGCCTACCGCGCATGTATTAAGTTACCTATCAGAATCAGTTATCGATACCTTACAATACTTTCACGTATCAGACAGGGTTTTCTTTACATATTGTGTAGGGTACTATGTACCAAAGAGTATAACAACATATAGGGTTCTATGTACAGAGTACAGCCAAGAGTCAAGCTACTACAATCTGTCAAGTTTTTTTATTAGAACTTCAACTTTATGGTTAAAACATTAAGACTCAAAGTTGATTGGGAATATCTGACAGTTTCGGGTAGCTTGTACCAATGCTGCGACATTTACGTTTTAAATGTCAAATCATTGTGCTGAGATAGGAGCCTTTTGGTCGGTATAGAACTTTTCGATTCATATTTCTTTTTCAGATCATCATCATCAACCCTTTTATCGTCCCACTGCTGGGCACAGGTCTCCTCTCATACAGAGAAGGATTGAGCGTAATCAACACGCTTGCTCAATGCGGGTTGGCGATTTCAGGCTTAAAGTCCAGGTTTTACATTTTCAGTCCAGGTTTTTTTCAGATACTTAGTTTTTATAATTATTATTTGCATTTTTTTGTCTGTGTTTTCGATTAATCGTTATTTACCCAAATTATAAAAAACTATTTTTTTATAGGTAATTAGCAAATGACCTGTCCTGCTCTGGGCGGAGCGGATAGCCGTGTCAGACTTTTTCTGACTAAAACCTACCCGTGTTCCTTCCTCATCTGTGCGCCAGGGCCACGATATCTCTTATATTAAATCTATCACACATCAATTTTATTGTATACTTTTGACCCGTCCCGGCTTCGCACGGATGCAATGCGGATACTAAATACACTTCAGAAAAAGTGTGAACGTTGTATAAAAAACATAGCCGCCCTCTGCTCCCGCCCGCCGCGGCCGGGCGGTGCCGCCATAAACGCGACGTCCCGCAATTTTTAAATCTGTAATATCTTCGAAAATATTCATTTAAATCATATGCGCTAAAGGGCAATATAGATCTATATTAAATCAACAATGTATTTAAGGTATTAAATTGGATAAGGATTAATGCTGTATTGATTAAAATCGATAAAAAGTAAATGATTAATAAATGTTATTGTGGGATCGATAAAAAGTAAATGATTAATAAATGTTATTGTGGGATATCATTGATAAAATATTAAACAGATACGATATATTCTAATAAACTGACCAAAAAAAATTTGCCGAACACAGCAGCAGCACACATGCAAATTTTTATTCGGCATACATTGGTACAGTGTGAGTGAGATGGGGCGCAATCTAAAGCATAGAGAAGAAAAAGATGGCTAGTGTTTGTCGTTTGCGCTGTTAGTGTTTGTCGTTTGTTTTTACGAGTGTATCGAGAGTGACTAAGGCGAGATGCAGGACTTTCCTTCCTTTTGTACGCTTCATTTTCAGTGCGCTAATGACATATCTACCTTAGTTTAATACTTTATCAATGTGGGATATCAATAAGAGATACCATATACCATCGCGGACTTTTTTGTAGACCTTTTCAATGTGTACGATATTTAGTACATTATTTTGATAAATCTCGTAGGGTTCAGCCTGCGTTTCACTACAAACGCGGAAAAAAAATAATTATTTACCATCACTTTAGAAACCTCAAAAATAAAAGTATTTCTCCATAATTTAATGGATGTTAAACCTTCTCCTTTAATCACTCTATCTATTGAAAAAAACCGCATCAAAATCCGTTGCGTAATATTAAAGATTTAATCAGATAAATGGACATAGGAAAAGAGAAAGTGACTTTGTTTTATAATATGTAGTGATTCTAGTCTAGTCGCTATTACTGTGACCCTTCGTTTACCTACAGAATTTGACTTTGTAAGACTTCAATAATACTTTACCGAGTGTACTGTTGTTTCATAAATCTCAGTCGGATCCGACTCTCATGTAAAATTGTTTTGTAGCAACCCTCTGTATACTTGATCCATATTATTTTACAAAATGTATATTTTACTAGCTAGAAAGATGTGATTTGTTAAGTAAAGGTATTGTTGTATTGAAAATGAACTTTATCTTGCATGAATTAAAGTTATTTTCCCATAAACTCATATTTTTGCAAAATTTTGTCAAACAAATCGCGAATGCAAATTATGTTTTTGGGTATCGTACTTTTTAGATTACAAGTGTTTTTAATTCCAAGACCTTCTCGAAAATATAATTCCTTTCCTTCCACATCCATCATCATCATCAACCACTCAGCGTTAATCCCAGTCGCATCCGAAGCTTTTTCAGCTTTGGAGTCTGGAGTCCGCTTTACCAGTCCAACTGCTGATTTGGCTAAACTTCGATATTTTCCGTGAAGCGACTGCCGTCTGACCTCTACGACCCGAAGGCGTTATCGAAGCTTTGCAATTAGACCATTCCTTTCCTTCCAATCGTATGCAAATAAAGACGAGTCAGCTCTGGTCGAATAACTCACAAGCCTAGGTCCCCGCGTTTCACGCGCGCCTCAAAGATATGTCAGTACATCGCGACGGGGTCTACGAAGACCGATGCCTAGGTCAGGATTGGGAGTTGGTCAAAAGAGAAACAGTGGCCCTGGCGCACAGGCAAGTTAAGGAATCCGGGTGGGTTTTAGTCAGTAAAAGTCTGTCACGCCCTTCCGCTCTGTCCAGCAGGCGAGATCGTTTAAAAAGGCACCCGATACAAAATTCATTTTTACAAAGTACCGTCGGTAAACCCATTTGTGGACACACTCCATAATCGTAAAGATAATAGTCACATGTTTAAATTGACCATAAAACGGTACATAGTATTTTAGTGACCATCGCGGGTTACATTCATGTTAGTTGCTTTACTGCAAATGATGAGTCGGTGGTGAACGATGGCTTAGCGTTACGGTCGCTAAAAGAGCGTTGACGTTAACAAGAATGTCCTATGTCCCTTTGGTGAAGCGAAGCGTCTAGAATTTGAAGGCGAATAACGTCACTGATACCTTATTTCTAAAAGTAAGTTAGTGTGTTTTCCTAGAGAGCGCTTTTTGATACCGTAAACACTACGACTGGTAATCTTTTTTTGTAAACTAGTGCTAGACCGCAATCACGCCTGATGGAAGCAGTGATGCAATCGTTGATGGTAAACCGCGCTAGTTTATTAAGAGGCTTGAAGATACTTAAATTGTAGTCAGACGGAAGCACCACAGTAGTGTTCCAGTCCCTCGATGTACGCGGTTTAAAAGACGAGGCGAAACTTTTCGTCCGGATCCTAGTGGTGAATACTCGCCGTACAACAGGTCGTCCGATGATGGAACGGAGACATGGGAATTATAAAGAAAGAAAGAAGAAAAATGCGTTTATTGACATTACAGCATAAGATTTAACACTTAAAACTAAAAAAATAAAAAATAAATAAAACTTAGCTAATAATGCCAAAAGGGCCTCAGCTCAGCATAATGTCAGATGACAACACAAGATGTGCCATCTGACGCTGGTTTTCAGCTGCAACCCACGAGTGCCATACGCAAGAATAGCAAAAACACAGATATACTATTTCTATAGTTTTCAGCCCGCAATAATAAAATGATATATTTACATAGATAATAATAGTAATCCAAACAATAGAAAATACTCGAAACATGATGAGATAAAAAATGTTGTGACATATATAAATATGTGTGTATGTATGTTAAATATATTGTGTTTTTTTAAATACCCAATAAAATAAAGTATGCAATTCCCGGGCACACGCTCCATAATGCATCCTGCAGAATCCCGACAGGCTGACTACTCTTCGGCTTTTGTATCCAGTTAATGGCCCTTATTTCTTGGGCTTTGAAGTTGGGCGTTACAATAAAACAGCTAGGCTATGTGTTTATTGTGGCTGCTTTGCTATCTTTAGGGAATCCAGACGAGTAAGGCCCGTCGTACACACACTGTTTTGCCGTGAAAATTGCCATTGATTCGCGTGTATACATACTTACCGCTACACGGAAGGTAATTTGGTAACAGACATGGTTGCACCACAACTTACTACCGGTGGTTTGCTGTATCATATATGCTCAGAAAATTGATCGAGGTACAATCGGGTGCTTTTAACCTGCGGCGATGTTTTGATATTTTTTTCGCGTACTGCTCAGCGAGAGTTGAAAATTCAACAGTGTGTTTTGTGATGCAGTGAAATACTCAATGCTCGACTAAGGCGCTTAATACATGGCACCGCGTATAGACATCTACGGATTTAATAGAGGTCAATGCGACATGAGATCCGCTTCACTGCGATATTTACACGTCCGTACATACGAGGACTTATTCTGCAAAGAAACCACGTCTAACGGGCCTAACTGTGTATACTCGCTGTTTTAAGAGCTCACCGCTTCGTAACACTTTCCTGTCACTTAGATGCCAAACCTAACCTAACTTTGTTACGTTTTGACGCTCTACCGTTCTGAATGTAAACGGTTTTGGTGGATGTTATACCACAAAATAAATAGCACAAGTTGTATTTTTGTACTGCTTGTGAATCACTACAGAGTGTAAGCAGTTGAAATAATACTTTAATAATGTAATTTTAGGTGGTTTCATTTCGATGTCATGGTGGCCTAGTGGTTAAAACACCAGCCTCTAAAGTATGTGCGTGCGCATTTGATTCCAGTTCAGGCAAGTACCAATGTAACTTTTCTAAGTTATATGTACTTTCTAAGTATATCTTGGACACCAGTGACTGATTACAAGGTGAAGGAAAACATCTTGAGGAAACCTGGACAGTCTGAAATCGCCAACCCGCATTGAGCGAACATGGTGATTACGCTCCATCCTTCTCTGTATGAGAGGAGACCTGTGCCCAGCAGTGGGACGATCAAAGGTTGATGATGATGATGAATGTAATTTCAGTATTTTTTTAAAGTATTTGATCAAGACGTAAAGTGTTAGTGTTAAAGTTAGTGATGTACAAAAATATCTTAAACTATAATTTTTTTTTAATAATAATAAACTAGTGCTTGACTGCGAACCCGCCTGATGGTAAGCAGTGATAAAATCGTTAATAGTAAAGCGCACTAGTTTATTAAGCCTATTCACTTAAAAAAACTTAGGAATAGGAAGGATGACGGTAGTTGAGCGAGGTGATGCAATGTTAAACGCAAGACCAACACGACCAAACGATGCTGCGCTAGAGGGAGATTGATCTGGAGACTCTCCACGACCAAACTCCCGACACAAAAACATTTGGCGCATCGTACACGCCACACATCACAACACAACTGCTCAGACCGTCCTCCGTACGGCTTCACCAGACATCATGCCGGAACACGACGAATCGCTTGGCGGCAAGACTTTGTCTGGTGGGTGATAACTTCTGCCGGCAGCCGATGTTATGGCCTACCACCGAGAGCATCAGAAATCAATGAAAAGTCATTTATTCAAACTAGGCTGAGAATCAGCACTTTTTAAATGTACAAGTTGGAAGTCGTAGGTGCCAACCTCATCAGGCGCTTAACTTTGTGTAGGTAAATTAGTTCAACACGGCTCTCAAAACGGTGAAGAAAATATCGTGAGAAAACCGGCATGTCCTAGAAGCAAAACTTCAAAGACATGACACGTGACATCAACCAACCTGCACTAGGCCCGCGTGGTAGATTACGGCCCACTTCATCTCACCGAGAGGAGGCCTGAGTCCCAGGAGTGGGAACATTATAGACTGATTATGTATGTACAGACGACAGCACGTCCAGCTACTAAGGCTCAATGTTGATTGGGAATATTTGGCAGTTTCGGTTAGCTTGACCTGCTGTCGTCCATACCTACGTATGATAACACTGATCACATATCATAGTATCATAATAATAGCTGCCAAGACGTTTTATACAGTATGTGAACTAACAGAGGGCGTTCCCGTTAACCCGAAATAGTATAGCATACATACATGCTAAAAAAATATTTCCATTCGAAAACAAAATGTTTTAAAATTTTTTCAATATGAAAATATTCAATAAAAATTTTAAATTGACATTTAAAAGAAACACACTGTACACGCGAACATGAAAGACGGCAACGTCGCAATTTATTTAAGAATGACGAGCCGCGTATGCGGCGGCGATCTAAGATCTATTGATGTGTGTTGGTTGATGTGTGTTGGGCAATGCAACGTTAGGTAGATACTATTCCGCGCTACTGTTTTGATTTAAAACAGGAGGTTTCAAATTTATTTTCAATTATTATTTCTTTTTATTCGGATTATTTTATGCTTATTTTTCTGTGCTGATATTTTTATTTTAATCTATTAATGATATATATTAACGAGTTTAAGGGAACGCCCTCTGTTATTTAACATACTGTATACAACTATATATTCTGGCAGTGGTAGGACATAACATCGGCTGCCGGCAGAAGTTACCACCCACCAGACAAAGTCTTGCTGCCAAGCGATTCGTCGTGTTCCGGCATGATGTCTGGTGAAGCCGTACGGAGGACGGGTCTGAGCAGTTGTGTTGCGATGTGTGCCAGGTACGATGCGTCAAATGTTGTTGTGTCGGGACTTTGGTCGTGGAGGGTCTCCAGATCAATCTCCCTCTGGCGCAGCATCGTTGTTCGTGTTGTTGGGTTTAACATTGCACCACATCGCTCAACTGCCGTCTTCCTTCCTATTCACTAAGGTTTTTTTTAGTGAATAGGCTTAATAAACTAGCGCGCTTTACCATCAACGATTGCATCACTGCTTACCATCCGACGGGATTGCAGTCAAGCGCTAGTTCATAATTATTAAAAGAAAATGTATATACAACGTGTTACATAAATGGTATATACATAACAAAGGCATGCCATCTTTACATGATATCAAATGATATTGGAAGGGTTTTTTAATCCTATCTCTTTATGTTAGGAAGTTATGAGGAAAAACACCGTCTGTGATAGGCTACTATCATACTAGTCGCACAGAGATATTGAAGACATTTATCGGATTTTGGCAAGTAATGTGACGGGTACCGACTAGTTATTAACGTATGTAGTGTGCTACCACGTTTGTTATGATTTGATTTTAAGAAACACACGATGCCGAAAATTTCGTACCAATTTTTTGACTATTTTATTTCGAGCTGAAACCCTTCCGATATCGTTTGATATCATCTAAAGATGCCATGCCCTTGGTATGTATATACCCTTTTTGTTACACGTTGTATATATACCACGTATAGCCTTATGCTTCTCTATTTACCTAACAAATGACGTTAAAGAATAAAAATGTCTTAATTTAACATTGTCTGTAAAATAAAGAGAATTTACGATAATGCTCAAACAGAACAAACAAATAGACAAACGATTCAATTAAAAGCTTTATTGAAGCCTACGTACCAACTTATATACAAAATTGCAAAGCATATAGCCATTGAAATTACAGCCTTATGTCCAGTGATATAGAAGTCAGAGAAACAGATATCAGTGTCAAAATTTAGGTTTTATAACTGTTTGCAAATCGATAGTGTTTGCCCAGATGTGGTTTAATTTCTATCATTGTGTCTTTTTGTATATATAGTGGTTATGTACTGTTATATTCGTGTATAGTATAATATACCGATTGGTCGGAAACAGACCACCACAATGCTGCCTATCGTACTGGTACTGTTCGTCGCTACAGTGAGTACTTTTAATATTTTAACTTTTAGCATAGTATTAAATATTTTAGGTAATATTTAGCATGCCCGAACTCCCTCTTTATCTTTCGCAAACTAAACTTCATTTAAGTGCAGTTCATATTCTTCTACTTCTTTAATAAAAGGACAGAAGATAAGTCTTGGTTCAGTCAAGTCAAAATAGTCCGCGCCTGACGTAAAACTACGTATTTTTAGTCACCATGCTTTTAAATTGCGTCTAATCTATCTATGGCGGTGGTTCCTAACCTGGGGTAATTACCCCCGCAGGGGTAAAACGGACATTCTAGAGGGGTAACACAGGATGGCAAGCCGCCACAATCGCACAAAAGACAGAAACCGTCTGAATTTTGAGCATGACTTGAGATGCGCGTTGAGTGAAACCGAACCTAATATTGTATCAATTTCAACCTTCACACTAGTTAACTCCGAGATTTATAATAATGTTACTTTACTAGTTAACTAAACGTGCAATTTCTTACATAATAAAGATACTTTCGTTCGTGTGTTTTTAATTATATTAATTAACTAGGGGTAAACTCAATTCCCATACTTGTGCACAGGCGAAGTGACATTGAAAACGTTAGGAACCACTGATCCATGGAGTATCTTAATTTGACAGGACTAAAATAATATGTTATCTTCTATCCTTTTCTTAATGAAAGAAAAAGAATAAGGTGCACTTAACTTAAAATTACTTTAGTATGTGAAGAAGAGAAACCGCACCATTAGCTTCCATATGTATTAGTAATCAGACCACTCTATCCACCCAAACCCATCTCACATTTGATTTTTTTATATCCTGCAATATTCCTAATGAACTTAAGGTTATCCTTGGACGCACTTGCATAATGCATACAGGGATAATAAGTCTGTTAGTGCCGCATTTCATTGTAATTTCCTAAGGGATCTCTAGCTTCGGCCCCTCGTGCGCCTTCTTTAGGACCGAGACCACATGGTCTCAAGATATGTCAATACAGAAAATAGTAGATATTAATATTTCATATTATGGTAATAACGAAAAAATGTATGATCAATGTAATCCATACTAATATTATAAATGCGAAAGTATCTCTGTTGGTCTGTCTGTCTGTTTGTCCGACTTTCACGCCAAAACTACTGAACCGATTGTACTGAAATTTGGTACACAGATAGTCTAGAGCCTGAGAAAGGACATAATCATAACATCCCGTTATGACCAATAGGAGCACAGCAGTAACAATAAATGTTGCGGGAGTGAACGCGGGCGTACATATTGCACCCATTATTTTAACAGCCGCTTACTTTATATCAACTGAGCTCCTGTAAACTGAAGTCCACGCGGACAGAATCGCGGGCAACAGCTAGTCATACATACATACATAATCAGCTTATAATGTTCCCTCTGTTGGGACACAACCCTCCTCTCGGTGAGAAAGGGTGGGCCGTAATCTACCACCCTCGCCCAAAAAAGTAGCCATAACATACAAAACATATGAGATTATGATTTTTTCTTACGTGAGCTTTTCCTATGGTGTCATAGATTAATTCCGATCAAAATCAAAGATAATAAAAATCGTTCACTCGTTCTTGAGTAGCTAAACTGATTTGGTCCAATTTAATAAACACATTTATTGCTATAGTGATGTTTCCAATTTCAAAATAAAAAATAAAAAAACGTTGAGTGCATCTACACTAAATTTATACAATACGTAAAGAAAACCCCGTCCGACCCATAAGGATAATAAAGGTTAGGTAAACACTTGACCAAATATAATATAAAATTTTACATAATCATCATAGTAACAATACTAATGAATTTTGAAATAATCCTTTTTTCCCGGGAATTAATTCCAATTTCCCCGAAATTTGGTAATTTTAAAAAAAGTGACAACACCGGTATTATTATAAGCGAATAGCGACACGACCACGTCACAGGTGCCGGTGCCCTGCCCCCCGCCGCCCGCGGAAGGGGTTGCGTACCGCACATGTATTAAGTTACCTCTTTTTGCGAAATAATATTTATTTTTTTAGGGGGATTTTTTTTTTAAGTTTAGCCTGTCTTTGTGGGCATTAGTCAAAGACATTAAAATTATATTTACAATAGACAGGACATCAAGAGCAAAATCGTAATCCAATACTTCTGGCAAACTGGTTAAATGTCACTTAGTCTAGTGTGGTACCCCTGCGCATCAAGACGTAATTTGTGTCCACTAAGGATAAACATTTCCTAGGGAAATATGCCCGGTTGCGCTTTGCGTTACTGTACATCTCGTTATGGTAAAACGACTGGACCTAACTTCGGATTATTTTCGTATGAATTGTTTATATTTTCTCTGTAATTAAAATTTAAAAAATTTCGTAGATAGATCTAGAAAGTTTTCTATTATTGTAATAAGCGCCCTCTATTGTTGAATAGTTTTACTATTTACTTGTAGAGATGTAGTAATGTTGTTTATCGATGTAGTTATCGATAATATTTATTAAGTTGAAAACTTATTGCTATATTTTATTGACATTTAAAATAAAGCTAAATAAACTTAAATATTTCTATATTTCAAGTTTATTTGTTTTTAACTCTATTTGAACATAATCATGTCATATTGATGAACAATTTTAATGAAGAAGTACTATTCATTTACCTAGGTTTTTGTTATTTTTGGACTACCATTTTTGTCCTGATTTGGACAATTATCTACGTGGCAAGAAATTTTCTTCCCAGGAGGCAGTTCAGTTTGTGCAGTCTAGAACCTCAAAGTTCTATCGCAAAGGCATAAATAACCTTCATATTAGAAGGCAGCAATGTATACATAATAATGGTAACTATTTTGATAAAATAAATTAGTTGAAAATTAAAAAATAAACAATTCAGATTTTTAGTACAAATCGGCAACTTTAAACTTTAGCGCCTATTATATTAAAAGAATTATATAAATAAAAAACTGTAAACAAAAAATATGAAATTACCTATAAACTTTCTGCTTCCTAATTTTTTTGTTTCAAACTATCAAAATTCGAAAACTTCTTTAAATATTATCGATAACTTTATATCGAAATGATACAAACCCTACTAAAGTTTTTAGTATTGCCATTTAAAAACATTTGCAAACAAACATGTAAAAAGAATAATTTTGTTAAAAACAAAAAGCAAACAAAAATTGCAAAACAAAATGCGCTTTATGGCCTAAAAGGTTTATTATACTCAAAAATTGCAATAAAATGAGTATTATAATAATTCGTAAGCAAAACATATCTAAAATACCAATAGACGGTGTCACGGAAAATGAATAGTAGCGAACAAAATACTAAAACAGTTTTTGATGTTTGTACAAGACAAGTTTCACATAATTTGTTTACTTTTCAATATTTATTTACCCGATTTGAATTATACTAGGGTATTAAATCGGATCTGGCAACATAGACCACACTGGCCACCTACCGGGCAATAGCTGAATATATTTTGTCTCCAAATGTCGATCTAATTTAGCTATATTGTACTAGATGGCGGAACTGAGACATGGGATCACAGTTTTTCTTCGCCATTATGACACATGCCCCCTCTATTCATCTTAAATCTCTTTGGCATTAGTAGAATCAGTTATCGATACCTAACAATACCTTCACGGATCGGACAGGGTTTTCTTTACATATTGTATGTGGCCAGCATCCTTATTACGTAACACATTATTACTATCGGTTGTAATCATTTCGAAGCATATTGCTTATCCATAGATCTATATGTTCGTCTAAACGTGTCTGCTAAACGACATAAATAACGCAATGGATGTTGTTGGACCATTACCCTGCAGATTTTCGTGCCGTGTAAATGTAGTAGAGAGATAGGGCAGCTCTGCGTTTCTGTAACCATTATATGGTGAAAACTTAGTTGAAGTGAGTGAATCCTCTCATGCCAACTTATCTCTTTGCGTCTCACTACAATTTAAGTGTCTTCAAGGCTAGAGTGAAAAGGCTCTTAATAAACTAGCGCCCGCATCATCAGCGGTTGCATTACAGAGGGGCAATCGCGCTAAAAGCACAAAACAGAATCGGATCGCAACCAAACCATAACTTTTGTTATGTTTCGTATCGCGCTAACCTTTAGACAGACGGTTTAACCATAACTGAGTCGCAATTGGAACGTAACCGCTGTCAAATGAAAAAGTTTAAACAAAGCTAAGTTTTTCTGTGCCATATGTCAAACTTATGTCTAAATTAAACGATTAGATTTAGTTATAATTTATTTAGTTTTAATTGTTATATCTGACGAAATGTATCACTCATACATTGATTTTACTTCAATCGAAGTTAAAACTTTAGCGCGATACGAAATTTGATCGAAACTAAACCATAACTTTAACTGGATTAGATACGAACAGGAGTTGAACTTCTACTGTATGATTTAGCGCGATTACTCCCCTGCTTTCTAACGGGATCGTGGTTAGGCACTAGATCATAATTTTAAAAAAATGCTAAGGGTTATAATGCAATATTGACACCATTGACAGCTCGCTCTAAGCCGCCTGCACCCAACTTTTCACGGTCAGATTTTTACAGCTGGCGGTTCAGGAATTAAACCTACATCCCAACATTGAAACTCAACGCGGGAAGCACTCGATGCAAAGCCGAGCTCTAAACGCCTTCACTCACTCAATACGCATACATCAGAGAATAGGCGGATTTATAAGGAGACACCATGTATTCTGTTTTCCGTAGGATTGTTCTCCGATCAAACTGCATATACATTCGGCTACATTTGGCAGTCATTACATTACCAAATATGGTCATAATTTTGGGCCCCGTGGCTAAATAATAACAGCTGCACAAGTACATCGTTCAGGTTAAGCTACCCTTGCCGAGGTTGGTCTGTCGATGGGTGACCATCTTTACATACCGAGATCCCTCCGTTCTCGGAAAGCACGTTAAGCTGTTGCTTCTGGCTGTCCAATATAAGCCGACTTCTCAATGTATGAAATGCCTATACAATGCGAGATCATCTAAAACTGGGAATAGGTATATAGCTTGTTATGTCAACATGAAAACTCGCGCTCTTAAAATTGCCCATTATATTATTGTAGACGAATGTATTGCAAATCGTCAAATAATGTGTTGTCAAAAGAAGGGTCCTTTGACAGCACACATTATTTAACGATTTAGGTTCTGATATCAGGACAACATTGTTTGTAATTTTCGTATTTGAGTACGAGGCTTTTGAGTTTATTATAATTTATATATTTTATTAATAATATTATTTACTAGTAATGTGCGTTTTGATTCTATGAAATAAACATTTTTTCTTTCCATTGTACATTCTATCAAAATCCCAAAGGAGTATTTGGCCACCCTAGTTTTTCATGAATAAATGTATAGCGCGCGTGACTCCTACAGGATTCCATCCCAGGTAGTGCTACAGGGCATAATATATTGAAATTGAGTATTGTAAATTATGAATCACTCCAGATTACAATAAAGCTCATGAAATCGAAGATACGACAAATATTTCGATGTAATATGACTGTATTTGAATAATGTGAAAATGAGAAAATCCCGGAAACTACCTACTGGACGCAATACGAAGTATTTTTAACCGTATAGTAAAGGGTTCCCATTTTCAAGGGCTGGGCAAATAATGATTTATGTAGTATGAAAAGTAACAGAAGCAAACGTTATGTCACTAAGCTTATTTCTGCTATATCGAGAAAGCACTGTATAGCAAAAAGAATAAACTATCAAAACTGTTCTGTAAGGGCTCAAACACATAAATACGGTTCGACGTCGCGTCGTACAACGATGCGGCGTCGACGTCGCGTCGTGGTCGTCTTCTTATTAACTACAGAAGCAGAATGTGGTGTTTTAGTACATTCTGAATAAAAAAAAGTTAAAAAACTAAAACCCAACTACGACAAAAAACGACGCTGAAAAAGTATAAAACAAGATTTTTAGAATACTGAACTGAACAAAGTTGCTAATGTAGTTGCAAGTAAATGGACACAGTAGTAATGTCATACAATACTATTCTGAAGTATGCAATATTCACTATGTAGAGATAATTTTTCATGTTTGGAAAGGCGTAGTCACACGTTACATATACCTACCTACCGTAGCACCTTGACAAGTAGTAAAGAAGCTATGAACGAAAAGATGTGAATTATATGCAACCAGCCCATGAATACAGGTAAAGTCACACGCAAATGCTAGCAATATATATATATATATTCAAAATGTACAAGTAAAGGGCTTTCAAATGATACCAAACACGGCATATTTATCTTAACTTTAGTTTTTTACTCTGTATGTTTTGTCCGCTAGAGGGCGCCACAGTAAATTTTGTGAAACCCCATATAGCCTATAACCAGCGGACAATTAAGACGCTTCTAATGATATATCATTTGTCGAATTCTGATAAGTAGTTTAGAAGTTACGAGGGAACAGATGAACATACATACATACATACATACATACATACATACATACATATATACATAGCCTGTCAAAATCATAACCCTCCTTTTGCTTTGCCGTTGTCGGGTAAAAATGGACCGCTCTAGACATATTCCGCTTCTGTTTTTAATAAGAATACTACCACGACGCGACGTCTACGCCGCATCGTTGTACGACACGATGTCGTATCGTGTTTATGTGTCTGAGCCCTAATTTCTAGATCTGAAATATACGCCGAAACAGAAATATTTATTTTATAAAAGTCGTTACACAATACCGTCAAAATAATGAGACCACTAATCGGTTTTCTTTCTTCCACAGAGCACTTTGGCTGCCCCGGGCGTCCTATTAAATGCCATACCTATTAACGAAGCGGTACCACCAAAACCCAATGGCAGATTAGTCTCTGCGTGAGTACATATAATGATATAAACCCTTCAGGATTGGCGGGCGAGAAGTGGGTGTTAGAAGCGAGCTGCCGACCAGAGCGTCGCAGCGGGTAGAGGCGTGAGGGCTGCTTTGCAAAAGGAGGTACAGGCCTGCCATGCACTCTCGCTACAAAGCATGGCCTGGACCAGGGCCGGATGCGAAAGATCGCCGCCGCGAGGACACGGCGGTGCTCTACCCAAGCCGGGCAGACCTCCACCGCATGCTTCACCGTGTCCTCAGGGCGGTCCTCACAGCAGTGACACCCTGACAGTTCCTGCGGCCTTATACGGAACATTAATCTTTATCGCTTAAATGAGACTACGACTAGATGAATGAATGAATTACGAGAATTGGTCTTCAGACTGTGAGCGTAAGGACGACAGCAGGTCAAGCTACCCGAAACCATCAAATATTTCCTATCAACCTTGAGCCCTAATGCTTTATAAATAAATTTGAAAATCTAATAAAGAAATCTGACAGATTGTAGTAGCTTGATGTGCTGTCGTCTGTACATAAAAATGCTAAAAACAGCTGGAAAATTTATTCCCAAAAACCCATATACATTGAACTGATAAAAGGTTTTTAAGTCCAGTGTGGTTGCTTTTTAGGGCTTCTCCGTCTATTTTCGTGGTTTCAGTTATAGGACCGATCGAGCCTTAGAAGTCGCAGATGAGGGCGACATTCCCCCTTACCTTTTGACAGCTCATGCGGTCATGAGGGACTTGTCCAACCAGAGCTCAAAGAGCGCTCAGGCGCTCGCCCTTGCTGAGGTCATCGGTTCACTAGGAACAATCGCACCTGGCATCGCTGGAGACGCTTGTGCCGCTGCTGAAGTAAGTACACCAAAAGTATCAGGTATTTAGTAAAGAAACAAAGAGATTTAAGATAGTTGTTAATATGTAATGTAATGCCCATAGCGTAGCGACCTACTACATACTTACATCTGTTTAATAGGGATGTTTCCTGGGTAAAAAAAAAATATTCTAATTAGTCCGCCATTCAGATTATAGAAAAATATTGGATACCTATAGTTTGTTTTATCAAATCAATAAAAATTGATAAATATAAAAGGCATCAAAGATCAGGAGTGTTGGCTGGTGACGTCGCTGGCCGCTAAAAAGTGTAGCGTGCAGTGACGTCACATGAGTTTTCAACGCGCTGTGCCGTCTTCATTTTTTGTTTATATGAAAGAAAAAATACGTGTCTAGTATTTTTTGGAAATCTGACTAACGGACTAATTAGTTTTTTTAGTCAAATGCCCTATTCTTTGATGTGCCCACAATTGGAATATGCTTGATAATTTGGGATCCTTATTACAATAAATATGTTAAAGCAATTGAGACAGTTCAGCGTAAGTTCCTTAAAACATTTAAGCTATAAAGACTCCTTGAATAAGTATGCCTTGTGAACCTTCAGTTCAAGGCGCTTGTTGCTTCAAGCTATGATGCTGCATGGACTGATCCATAACAAGTTTGATTGCTCATCATTAGTTAATAAGTTATACTAAGTTGTGCCCAGAACTGTTCTGAGACGAGAGATGCGCTATTATCCCCTCTTTGCCGTAGCTTCTTGTCGCACTAACGCGGGTGAGAGAGCGCCGCTTCGGAGATTGGTAGACTATAACCACAGAAATGATTTGTTATTACGATTTCTATGACTTTAATACTCATTTTATTAATATAGACCTATTTGCCTTAACTAAACATAAGTTTAAAAAACAAATTGTTATGTGTCTCAAAGAGTCGCTTCATAAATAAATCCTAGATTAAGTTTACTATTGTATGCATGTATATCTTTCCAACTTTGTATCTTAAAACATTAGTAACCTATGGAAATGTAGTGGATTGTGCATTTGTTTAAAGTACTGTAGATACACCTAAATTTTACATGTAATGTACAATTGCTTGTTCTCCCTAATAACATAAAAAACATAGAATAAAATGTCTTTGTAATGGGCACACTTATTGTAAAAGATAATCCGAAATCTGCCAAATATACTAAAAACTGCCTTTTGATGTGTACAACAAAATCCCTAGTGAGCTAAACTATTTTAAAAAAAAAATGCGAATTCATTTAAAAACAAGGTAGACAATGGCTGAATGAACATAATATCTACAGAATAAATGCTCATGCTTCATATGTGCCTTATTTTTTCTAACTTTCATAATTATCTGCCCAGGTGATCGACGCTTATGTCCTTGGCCTCCGCTCCGGAAACAAAGCAGGCATTCGCTCAGCCGTCAGCAGGTTCATCCAGAGTGTGTCAGCAAGCATTGATCTGATCGTCCAATTGTCTATCAATCCTAATACAGCACGTTATGAGGTAAGTTTCTCATCAACGCCTTCATCATCATTCTTAAACTTTTCCATATAGACATTATCATAACAGTCTCCGTCTTTCTAACCGCATCATTGTCCACACAATCCATCCTACTTATCTTTAGCCTTTCATTTTCACGACCTGATAATTCCTCCAGTTTAAAAAAAAAAAGAAAAAATCTCCCTTATTGGAACCTTTTGAGCCGTTTGAGGTGGGCACACTAAGACTTTGGCGTCCGAGGGCTCATCAAATTTTCCGGGACATCGCCAACGGGTAGGTTGACACTTTACGTAACCAACTGCTGTCCTATTTTTAGCCCAAAGAACCAGCATTGTCATTGAACATGGCAATGCCGACAGCCTGCTTACTTATGGGATAAGTGACAGCGAGCAAACACAAATTGTTAATAGTAATTGTTATGTCTTTATGAATGAGCTTAAAATAGAATTTGCTTTTGAAGTTTTTGAAGTTACAGTACATTTTTATATGTAAACCATTCTTTCGTTGCAATAAAAAAATTCTAAGCAACATTTTACACTACTATTCCTTTAATAAGTTATAATAAAATGCTGAAAAGTTTGTAATAAATAAGTAATGCCAGGAGTTTCTCGTAGTCTAAAAGTTTCTTAAAGAATTAATTTCATATCTCAATTTACCTAGATCTTATTCAGGCAATAAATGTTAATGGAAAATTTGCCTTATTCAGCAATAAAAAGACAGTCAAACGGTTTACATAGTTATTCAGTTATTCAAAAAAGTCAGTCCATATCTTAATTTACCAAATATCATATACATACAATGTGTAACAGAAACGCTATTGCAAATATTTCTATGCATGAATGAATATGAATATTTGCACTGGTCTGGTCGTGCCACGGAAAGCACGTTAAGCCGGTGGCCCCGATTGCCATACGACAATCTAATGGCAGTTGTTACGGTTGTTGGCGCCCTCAAAAGTGCAACAATTGGTTTAACTGCAATGCTTCGATATCGCCTTCGGGTTGTGGAGGTCAGACGGCAGTCGCTTCACGGAAAATATCGAAGTTTAGCCAAAATCAGCAGTTAAGACTGATAAAGCGGACCCTTGACGTTTACATGTATACATATGAAAAATATGTCTGGAGTTACGTCATCGTTTCGATTTACGTCGCGTATTTCAAGACCCTAATATGCCGTATGTACGAGAACTGCCTGTACCTATCTGTAGTAGGGTTTTGTAGACAAAACCCTACTTAATACCCTTTCCACTACACATTGTTTAGGTTACCTAGTCAGTGATTAATGATAGTATATCGAATATTTTGTGCACAAACAACCGACCGACTGATAACTATCAAAACGCAATGCATACGTAATCAAATTTCCACCATTAATCATACGTGGGCCATCCATCACCACGCCACTTCCACTATTGTCCATCGTCTAAACAATTTCAACCACTTCCCGTATTGTATATTGATATAAATAATTTTTCTTTCGCTTTTCGATGTTTGATGGATTGATGAAGACAAAACTCCTTTGCTTTGAAATATGACTTGTAAAGAACATTTTAGGTGAAAATGCGAATCATGTTTCAATATGTAGACAATCGGAACTGACGTTGCTATTTTTCGATAAATTTCAGACAACTATGATTTCACGAATGTTAGTAAAAAGATCTTTCTAGGAATGTATGGTTTTAATTATACATAACTAAATACATTATAAATAACTAGCGAAACATCCCCAATATACAAATATGTATAATTTGAGATGACGAATTTGCTATTTGCTAAGAATTGCGTAAAATCCGGTCAAATATTTCTGTTCTCGGTATAAAACTACTGCTGATTACTAATTCTTGAAATTCCACAAGTACCTATGTTCATAATAACAAGAACTAGATATCTAAAGTGACGATTTCCTTTAAATAAATGCTATCATAAATACATACTTCAATAATTTTCAAGGATTTTCTTTACAACACTTGACTTACGAAGTTACTCCTTATCTATACTTTCAATTATTGTTTTTGGATTGTTCAAGAACTTTAGTTCTTGTAGTTGAGTTTCGTTTACGAAACAAAATCTATAGTCACCCATTCCGTAAGATTCCTTTTGTATAAGCGTAAGCCGTAAGCGTATATTTCGATAGCCTATTATAGCAGACCCCGTCGAAGAAGGGGCGACGAGCAACTGGGTCGAAAGAGATCATAAGGAAAAGCTTATGCCCAGTTTTTGGATGAAGCAAGCTTACAGTATTCATTGTTTATTTTAACACTGGAACGCTATATAGAAATTATAACAAATTAGCAAAAAAAAACATCCATTAGCAGCTTTCCATCCACTCTATGCGCGGTGGACGTTGAACGAGCAGCAATGAATCACGCTCACACTCATGCATCCTGAAAGTGCATCATTTCTCCATAGTCCGCCATTTCTCCTCCCATATTGCACACATTCATTGCACATTTTCAAAACTCAATGAATTTTCAAAGTGACAGGTGTCATCTTACCTGACTGATGACAGAAGTTTTGACAGTAACTACTACTGTAAACATCTGGAGTCAATGATTGATTGGTTGATTAATAAAACTTTATTTTCAGATTGGACCCCGTGGTAACTGCAGAGGTGGAGGCAGAGTCTACCAATTCGAAGCAGCATGGGATGCAATTCTCTCCAATGCGTCGCCATCCTCAGCTGGGTAAGAAAACTCCAATAAATATAACATACATATAACAGAGTCTGAGGGTGACTGTAACTTATTAAAACCGTCGTGGTTCCAATTGCAGACAAAGAATGAAGAAGGAAGAAGGTTTAATGATAGTTCTGATATGTCATAGTGGAACCCCATATGACATGGGAGGTGGATAGGCGTCCATGTATGCCCATTATTCGTTCTCAGAAGGACATATGATATTATATGGCATTATACAATATGTAAAGAAAACCCCGTCCGACCGACACGGATAATAAAGATTAGGTAATCACATGACCAAATAAAATTTTAAACTTTACATAATCATCATAACACCAATACTAATGAAATTTGAAATATTCCTTTTTTTCCGCGAATCAACTCCAACTTCTCCTATATTTGGTAATTTTAAAAAAAGTGACAATACCATTTTCGACGGTATTAATGGTAGGTACCTTGTATGAATGAATGTACAATACTGGAGCCGCGCTTGTATTGCCATATAATTGACTCCTTTTTTAAGTTTAGCCACCTTCACGGATCGGACAGGGTTTTCTTTACATATTGTATTTTTCTAGTAAAAAACTAAAACTGAAAAAATTATAATTGAAAAATAATTATAATAAAATCGATAAAATTTATCAAATTGGCACGTGCGCCATTTTGAAAAAAAAAATGGCATACAGAGAGGGTTATCAGGCTCCTTATAAAAATATTCAATCACCTTTGAAATGCCAAACTATTTCATTTCCACAAAACAACAACGGTCAGGATTACTTTTGTTGTGGAGCAGACCAGGTTTTGTTCGAAATTATAATAGAATAGATTTTGAGGTATCATAAAAATAACAGGAATCGGAATTTCGAGTGTCCAGTGATTTAATTATGGATTCTGTTCTGTTGATTGTATACAACATTATTTTTGTTTATGCGAAATCCGAAACACGTGTCATTTTCATTCATTTCATTTCACACGTGTGTATTTTTAATGTACAAAATTTCAAAAAGATATCATGAAAAACCACAAAGTTATGAGCTTGTCATCCTACTTGGTTGTCCCAACAAAACCATGGTCTACGCTCCGTTCAGGCAGGCGAGCCGGGTGCATTGGTGGCGTCAGCTGAGCGCGGGCAGGCGCCCACGTAAGCTGTGTCAAAACCAAAATCAAAATTGTTTATTTCAAATTAACCATCACTTGGTACTTTTGAATAGACAATGTCGGTCAGTTCAAGAATAGTGAAGCTAAATGGCACGTTCCAAAGGGTAGATCTCTATGGAGAAGAACGCGCAAGAAACTCCATGGACACTCTTTTAAAATCATAATATTATATGGGTTACATTTCCTCGTTACATATTTATGTTGCTTCTATCGTGTGAGCACAATGTAAAATTAATTAAAATATAGAAAATTAATTAAGGCCACTGGCAGCTAAGAGATGACCAGTCTCCTTGTGTATCGCGCTTAGTAGCCATTCTGCAACAATTTCTAAACGTATTTGTGAAAAATATAACATAGTGTAAAAATGATTGGAATCGATTCAGTTGCTTATTCTGAACAAAGTATATTCAGGTTCGCATAAACAAAAAATTACGTTGTATATCGTGTTGTATGTTTCCAGGCTCGTCAACGAGCAATACTGTGCAGCCAAACGTCTATACAATGCCCCGAGCGCTCGAAGCAACAATGCAGCAGCCTTCATCACCGCATCCTCCCTGCCACCTGTCAACCAGTGCTTCCAAGAATCCCTTGAGCACGTTGGAAAAGTAAGTAACCATGTTATATGGAACAAGGCAGCGTGTAAACGTGCTATGTCCAAAAAGACGGAAAAATGATGATGACAATAAATTGGGCTTTGAAACTAAGACTATTGGAAAAGCGAGAAGCCGAAAGTGTCCAGCTCCCTTCATATCAAGCAGTGAACAGAAAAGAGCTACACTGTATGCGCAAAGTATGAAAACTTTATTATAGTCCGTTGTGGCGATAATATCAAATCCTTATAGTCCATAGTGCCGATAATACCTTATAGCCCGTAGTGCCGATAATATAATATCAATTAATTATAGTCCGTCGTGGCAATAATATCAATTCGTTATAGTACTTAGTTGCGATAATATCATTTCATTATTGTCCGTAGTGGCGATAATACCAATTCAATATTCATTATAGTCCGTAATGGAAAAAATAACATCAAACTTATATTCCCGAAAAGGATTGGCAGCCCTCTCTCTCGAGTCTTACACAAATTGTAAAAAAAGCAAAACCGTATTTTATGTTTACATTTATTTTACAGTTCATCGCAGCCCTCCATACTAAGAACGCAGTGTCTGCGGCTGCTGCCGCCAAAGTGGCACTAGCACGCGCCTGCAGAGTCTAGAGCTAAACTACATATAAAACTATAACTCGCAATGCTAATATTGGTATTCCCTATTATATCAGTATAATTTATTCAAAGAAATAACCCATTTAATATCTATATACACATTTAAATATAACATTATATACATGAACAATTTTCGTACAAACTCTACGCAGATTAGATGGAAACTTATAAAAGTTTATACATACATATGTAAATATACGTTGATACTCCACAAAAGACTTGGCTTTTATTTTCTCGGAAAATGATTTTTTAATAAAGATGTATCCAATTGATTACTGTTTTATTTTGTACGTGAATCCACCGTCCATGCTTGAGATAAAAGAAAAAGGCCATAAAGTGCTTTCCGAGGCACGGAAGGGTAACGGTATGTGAAAATGGCCACCCATCTACGAACCAACCGCGTCAAGCGTGGCTTAACCTAGTCGATCGCCCTGTGCGGCTGTTATTAGTAATCTATTGACACTTATATTTTATTTAAATCAAAATTTAAGTGTCATTTAATTAAAGAGCAGCACTCTCTTCATTAACTTCTATTACAAAATGCCAAAAAGTAGGTAGGGTGAGATGTCCAACAGTGAACCAGTGGTACACATTGAGCCACCCTTCTTACTTTGTACACGCTACGTTTTCGAACCGTGCTTGGACACGAATATACTCAGTTTTTACTGTCCCGCCTGCTGGTCAGTCGGGAACTAGCTAGCGTCAAAGACGTCCGCGTGGCGGATCGCAATACGATTTTCGGCGATAAAACGCAATAAAACGTAAGTATTACCTTTTCGTATAACTTCTGTTATGTGTATTTATATTATGTGATATTTATTATACCTTATATAGCGTTTATTTTGCTATCGTATACAACTGAAATTATTACAGTAACTCTTTTCATTTGTTTTTAACATCACCTTAAACGTTGAATGGTGGGTGTAGTACACAGTGAACCACGAACATAATTGAAACAGTGAGCCGGGTAATTTTATACTGTTTTTGTTTCAGAATAGGCCAATCAAAGCAGCGCCTGGGAAAATTGGAGGTCACAGAAAAGAACACATGTTGCTAGTAAAAAATGGACGTTTCGTATTTAAAATTAAAAAACATTGTCAAAAACATTTATTTGATTACTTAGTAACATTTACAAGGCGTTTTATTGCTTCACCTTAAGTTTTGTAGCATAAATAGTCATAATTTGTCGTAAAATAAATAGGAAGCTTCACTGTATACATATTGGTTCACTGTTGACCTGGCCCCGGTTCAGAGTGTCCCACGTGGTGGACTCAGCGAGCCATTTGCCATCTTTTAAAAAAACTTAAATATATTCTACCTTATTACGTTTGGTTCTAAAATTAAAATGCAAAATTATAGCCAGATATATGGGCAGTCCAATAGTAAAGAAAAATCTTCATTATCTTTAGAACCAGCTGAGCTATGAATCTGCAACTTTTTCATGGTTCACTGTTGGACACTTCACCCTACATTATCGAATAATTTCATGTTAAACAATTTTGTTGCTGACCGCACAAGATTAAGAGTGTTTAAGCTCTTAATATACTAGACAGTTTTATTGCATCACTACTTACCATCAGGCGGGGTTGCGGTCAAGCAATAGGTTATAATATTTATATTTAAAAAAAGAATATAGCTACAACAATCACGAAAAATAATTGGCTATGTGGACTTGATATTAATTTTGCGATTTCAAGAGACTGGCATGAACATCAGAAGACCAGAGAATGGTAGGCCAAGGTGCTCAACTGTACGAGAAGACCGATTCATCGTGAGCACTATGTTAAGAAATCGGCATATCAGGGCTGTGCAGGTCCGAAATAGTCTTCAAGAAGTTCCCCAAAACAATGTGAGTTCTAACACGATCCTGCGGCGACTTCTTGAAGCTGATATAAAGCTTTATAGTCCAGCAAATGGCCCTAAACTGCTCAGAGAACATCGAGTTGCCAGGTTGCAATTTCCGCGAGAAAACATCCTGACACATGGACAGATGAAGATTGGTCCAGGGTTATGTTTTCCGATGGGTCTAGATTTTGGTATGTACACCTATGGGAAACGGAGAGTATACAGAGTGGTGCTGACAATACGACAGTAAATGAAAACACAGACTATGCTGGTTCATAGGAATAATCCTGAGGCATAGAAAAAAACCTAGCATCAAAAATAAAAAAATGAAAATTTCAAACAAACTAAATCACATAAAATTGCAAACGGAATAGAACATCCTTTAAAATATTGGTTCAATGACCTCCGATCAGCGGGCGACAGCGCGATCCTGTATCGATTTGCTTTTTCGCGCAATTATTATTAAAGTTTAGTACCGGTGGATGCGGCGGTCATCAACCTGTAAGCGCTTCCTTGCGAACATGTACATCATGTAGAAAATGTGAAAAATGAAAAGTTATTTCCTGTGACTAATCTAATGCATATATTTATATAATTTTTTTAAGGGTAGACTGAGAATGTGTTGAGGTACACGACGTTTAATTTATTGTCGTATGGTCAGCACCACTCTGTATACGCCACCAGGTGAACGTTATCATAAACCGTGTTACCGTAAAGAAAAGGTGCTATTCGGTGGCGGGTCAATAATGGTATGGGCTGGGATATGTTCAGAGAGTTGTACGGGGTTTGTAATTATAGAAAGCGGTTCTTTAACGGCTCTCAGAAACGTAGAGATTTTAAATGAGCATATTCGTCCTTTCCTGGTGAACATGGGCGCAAATTCCATTTTTATGCACGATAATCCATTGTCCATCCATTCCATTCATCCATTGTCGTCCTCCGTGGCGCAGCGGTCAACACGCCTGCCTGCAACGTGGAGCCCCCAGGTTCGATCCCCGGCCAGGTCATGATGGAAAACGATCTTTTCCTGATTGGCCTGGGTCTTGGATGTTTATCTATATATGTATCTATTATAAATATAGTATCGTTGAGTTAGTATCCCATAACACAAGTTTCAAACTTACTTACTTTTGGTACCTAGCTCAATATGTGTTATTAAAAAGAAAAAAGAAAAAAAAATGCGAGACCATATAGTGCACATTTGTTCAACGTATGTACACGCGTTGAACAAATGTGCACTATAAGCACTATATTCAAGACGTCGGTATCACCCTCATGTAATGGCCAGCTCGTAGCCCGGACTTAAATATCATAAAGCATTTATGGGGCGAGCTCGATGCGTTGAACAACGATCTCCAGCTGCAGCTAGCTTACGTGAGTTAAGGAGTGCGCTAGTGGAAGAATAGTCAAACTTAGACCAAAACCGTAATAGAAATTTGGTTTACAGCATGCCACATCGTCTTATTTAAGTGATACGGGCTCGTGAAGGTAATACAAACCATTAAAATGTCAGAAAACTTTCTTTTTGCAGATGTTTGTTATTTATTTTTGTTGTCAAAAGTTAAGTGTTCCTTTTTTAGGATTCAAACAAATTATTGACTTTACAAATATCTTATGTATTTTATTTTATGTATAAGTAAGTTTTCTATAATATACTACAGTTTCAAGGATTAGTGTAGTGTATTTAAGAAACTATCACCCTTTATAAGATCCTTATCTCTTTCGGTTCGGTCTATTCTCCTCGGTTCTTGTCGCCTCAGAACGAATTTTCATTGCAAGTTTTTTATGTGTTAGAATGTTCTGGTGGCGTTCGGAAATATACCATGTTTTATACTAATTTTTGTCATTATTTTGCTTTTCTGTACGACAAGGGTCGTTTTTGATCCTTCTTAATTCAGTACTTTACTTATTATCATAATTAGCATCGTTTTTAAATAAAAAGCTGTTCTGCTCTTTTAATTGCATGCTATTTCTTGTAATTGTAACATACATATAACAACAACAAAATAGTCTGCGCCTGAAATAAATTTACATGTTTTAAAAGCAATTTTTAATCACATCTAAATTGCCTATGGAGTATCTTAATTTGACAAGCTAGTTTGTGAACTCACAAGAGAATCGACGCCATTGCCCCGATTTCCATGTTCCATGGTGGCCATTTTGAAATGAAAACAAAATGGCGGACAGTAGTTTTGCTTCGGACTAATGATTTTGACCCTTTGTAGTGTGTTGATTGTTTGTCGATGTATCTTTGGACATAAAAACGGGTAAAAGGAGCGCTATGAAAGACAGATAGCCTGGGACCAAAACGTATAATACATGCTTGGGACCTAGAGACAAACATTCTCATTTTAGACTGCAGGCAACAAATAAACATTTTTTTTTTATATAAGGTGACATTCATACAAACAAAGTATTACGTCGCTAAAACCTAATAAATGACTGTTTTAAAAACAATATCCCGTACACATGATGACCACATGAGCAAAACAAAAGATGATAATTTTCAGGCAGACTTGTAATCTGCGCTGCAAGCAAAATTAGTCCTTACGGTGCTCGGGGGTCAGATATAGATTTGGCGATATTTATAAAACTAACTACTGACCAAAATCATAATAGAAATCCCTATTTATTTACCTCATCGGTTACAGGAAAAGTACAATATTTCTATTTTGGTACAAATATTGTTATAGGTATTATAATGTTGTTGTCCGTAATTAGTGGACGTTGTGAAAGGAAACAGCTATACTTATTTATAATAATTATTGCAACATTTAGTGAAACAAAATGATTTTAATACTTTTCTTGTGTTTGAAACTGTCTTTATTACATTTATGTGTGTCGGATAATGCCTACCAATGTATAGAAGGTAACTAACTTATGTAATACATAATGCAGGACTTCGAGAATGATAAGCCAGTTCAGAAATATTTCACTGCAGTTTTAACAACAATGTTTTTGCTCCGAGTGTTTGGTTTGTTTCTTTTTTCTCTCTTCAGTGCAGTAGTCCAAGTTACATTCACTGTGGTCTCCAAAGATGTATTTGCCGCTGTTTAGAATATTCCTCTGAACTTTTATACTTCATGCAGTAAATGGTTTCATTTTGACAGTTCAAAAATATTCTTAACGTTGTTGAACAAACAATTTTTTCGAGCTTATGATGTAGTAGACTAGTAATTGGAATCATTTTGAAACATTGTGTTACTCCATTATCTCGAATTTCTGAACTAAGATTGTAGCAATCTTTTTAGCAAATGATGGAATCAATACTTTCCATAGCCATTTATTATTGAAATCTCATGTTATCATTAATACAATAGCTAGAACTTACTGAAATGTTAAAACAAGGCATGTCGATGGAGCAATATTTCTTGCCCCACAATGCATTTAAAGCACAAATCAAATTCAAGCTTTGTTCAAAGACATATTATTCCGTAAACGACTATTTAAATGATAAGAATAGCTGGTCGCCCTGATTAACTCAAGAGCATGTATGTGTTCTTTATCCAGAATTAGCTTACTGACACGACTCCGACTCCGTTAAGTCGGAACTTCCAATTTCAAAAATCAAAATCATAATCAAAGCATTTATTTCAAATATACCAGTTACAGGCACTTTTGAATTGTCAGAAGGTCGGTCAGTCAATAAGATGAAGCTAGTCGCCCATTCCAAAGAGTAGGTACCTATGGAGAAGAACGGGCAAGAAACTCCATGGACACTTTTAAATTTTCAAGCTATTGTTACAAATATTTGATTACATCATTCATGTTGAAATCAACCATGTGAGAACGATGCAGAAATAAATTGTACGCCGAGAGCGTCCATTATGAAAACACACAAAAATCAATTCAGAAATTAAAATACGCCGTGGCAGCTAAGAGACGACCAGTCCCCTCCGACGGCGTCCGTTCACGAACATGACGAATGGATCAGCATCATTCAGCTCAACCATATTCAAGGGAACCCAATGATCCAACACACACGCCACCATCAGCGAGACATCTGAGTGAGCATGACATACTCTCAACAGCCAGAGCACTATGATACCTTCGGTTCCGACTTCGGTTCCAATACTTTTAAATCGGAGGTTATTAAAGCATAACATAGCGGCGGCAGCCTGCCGACTGTTATGAACTTGAACAGCAGGGTAATTGCGTTTGCACAATTTTGAACCATATTGCTAGTCCATTGCTCCCCATATGTTCAATAAATATTTGTACTTAATAACGTAAATACCGCAATGAACGTCTTTCAACTGTCAAAATTAAATCTATTGCTACTGACAGTATGTTACGTAATTACACTACTGATTCATACATATCACGCGGGGAATTTCCTGACTCCTGCTACGTGCACTCTATCGTCAATTATTTTTTCACTTATTTGTTTTGATTTTTCGCTAGTTTTGGAGTCGACATATTTGATTTAGTTTGTTTCAAAGCTTTTGTTCATTTAATTTAATATAATATGCTAATTTGGGTTATAATTAACTTCATTTAATTTCTTGTTCATTTGGAAATATGCCAATTTTCTTTTCATTGTTTGTGTTTAATTTTACAATAAAAAAAAATTAAATGAAAAACTGACTGAATAATGATTCATGTGTTTTAATAAAAAATCTCTCTCCTACCACCACTTCTGACCCTGCCTCCGCCTCCGGATCCGACTCCGATAAATCAAATTTAAAAACTCCGACTGCGGTTCCGGTTCCGATATAACTACCTCCATTACATCCCTAGTCCACTGTCCATATAATTGTCTTTTTTTACAATGCACAAATATGTGAGCTGTCACGCCCTTTATACCTGAAGCTTTTACTTAGGTAATAAGTTTTTACTTATTTACGTTTTCATTTTAATGACATTTTAATTTATTTAGGTAATAAGTTTTTACTTATTTACGTTTTCATTTTAATGACTTTTTAATTTATTTAGGTAATAAGTTTTTACTTATTTACGTTTTCATTTTAATGACATTTTAATTTATTTAGGTAATAAGTTTTTACTTATTTACGTTTTCATTTTAATGACATTTTAATTTATTTAGGTAATAAGTTTTTACTTATTTACGTTTTCATTTTAATGACATTTTAATTTATTTAGGTAATAAGTATTTACTTATTTACGTTTTCATTTTAATGACATTTTAATTTATTTAGGTAATAAGTTTTTACTTATTTACGTTTTCATTTTAATGACATTTTAATTTTTTTGCTTTGTTGGTATTTTGGCGTGGCTAGCTGACATATGGTTAAATAATTTCATTGTTGTTGTGTTTTGAATGAACAGACAGCTGAACTGCTGGGGACTTTGTTTCGCCACGTCTTCTTCCCAGCGAAAGCACTAGGAAGAGTAGGCGTTTAAGGAGGACTGTCTTATTTAATATTGACGTTCAAAAAGTGCTGATGCTCAGCCTAATTTGAATAAATGATTTTTGATAACTGCTAATGTGCTACTGCCACGCAAAAGCCTCCCTACTCTCTTACCACTTCTCTGTATGCAGTGCTGCTAAGGGCCGATCTTTATAAAAGCAGGCCAGTTCATGCCGCATTCACCGCGTGGGCCTGCCGCGGTGTCGTCTGCCATCAAGCGAAACCCACACACAGGGTCGTAAGTTTGGCCCATTGATGTAACACTGTGATTAACTGTAACATTTTCCATTTATTTCAGACAATTCAAGCAACAATCCTGAAATATTTTTGATTGAAGATAAAAGTTTTGCTCATCGAGACCAATTAAATACATTTTTTTATACGGTTTGTGGGGATTATTATGATATTAAATTCGTCACTCTCGATGAATCAGAAAAACATGAGTAAGTTAATGAAACTATTGCTTTGATAGTCATGTAGCTAATGCATGACCAGATTTATAATTACCTGTTAATTATACTACGCAAATTGGAAACCTACCGTAAGTGTAAATGCCTAATTGTAATGTTGTGCAATAGCACATGATATATTGCTCGTTTGGTTGTGGACACAAAATCAGCAGGCGCACCACCCTAATTGCGTAAAGCGTTATTCCTATAATTGGAATAATTTTGAAGCAGATTCCTAGTCTATTGGTCCATATGGTTTAAAAATATGTCTGCTCAACAACATAAATGACGCAATGAATGCCGTCGAACTGTCAAAATTATTTTTGTCATTGCTACTGATAATGTGTTACGCAATTACCCTGCTGGGCGGCATCGCCGGGGCAAATAGAGTAGCACGGCAACGCAGACCGCATTATAACGGCGAAGTGTTATGCTATGAAACATTTGAATTGTCGTTGTCAGCGAACAACATGTCTATCAAATATCATTCAAATAAAAGTGCCATTTCGCGAGCGCGCTCGCGAGTTTGACTCCCCCTCTTCGCCCCCCCTGCCCCTTCTGCCCCTGCCCCTTCTGCTGCCCCTTCAACTAAGCACACCAACGTTCACCTACTGCTAAATTAATAAGATGTCCAGGGAGAGGATTATCACGTTATCTGCGCAGTTTAATTGTTTATCAGCCATGCATTCATGCGTAGCGTGGTAGCATTCACAAAACTCACCTAAATTTTCGTACCAGAAGCTATGTACTAGCCCCGCACGATGATATTGCGATCGGCGGCCATCTTGGTGACGTAGTCGAACTCGCACCGTCAGTACCGTTCGCAAGTTCAGTCCGCGCTTACCCACTTACGCACATCGAATATTTTTGTTAGCTTTTTGTTTTTGTTGTCCTGTTTTATTGTTGATCTTGAGTTTTGTTGTTTAGTTTTGTTAGCTGTTACTCGTTAAAATGAGTAAGAAATTAATTCACAGTCGTGCCCGTGAAATTATAATTAAAGTGGACAATTATTTTGTTAAAGAAAAAGAGGACTGTAAGTTAGTTCTTGAAAGTATAAACCGTGCTTTAAAAAGTGCTTCGGACACTACTGAGGACATTTTAATACCGAAGCAACAGCTAGTTATTAAAAATATTTTGCAAAATTCTACCAAAGTCACGGAGCGTGTGGCATGTGCCACAGGCGTTGCAAAAAATACTGTGACAAAATTGCGACGAGAGCATGAGTCTGCAACAGCCAGTGGCAGCAAAATGAGAACTCCTACTAAAGGAAAAAGACAAAAGAAGGAATATTTCGACGGGTTTTCCTTAACAGCTTTAAGAAATATTATACATTCAATGTATATGGTGAGGAGAGAAATACCTACAATGCGCAAAATCTTGGCGGCTTCAAAAGTAGACCTTAATTATACCGGTAGTGAAACTACATTAAGAAAAATAATTAAATGTGATTTAGGCTACCAATTCAAACGATGCTACCAAAAAAGACTGGCTCTAATTGAAAGACCCCAAATTCAAGCGTGGAGGGCTAAATATTTACGACGTATGAAAGAAAATGACTCGCTTGGTATAACAAAAGACCCGTTATTTATCTCGACGAAACGTGGATACACGCACACGACACGGTCAAAAAATGTTGGCAAACAGCAACCGATGTAGGAGTGAGACGGAACGACAGCCCCGGCCGCCGATGGATAATAGTTCACGCGGGAAGTGAAAGCGGTTTTGTTGACAATGCCCTTTTAATGTTTAAAGCAGACACCAAAACGGGAGATTACCATGATCAAATGAATGCTGAGAATTTCACCAAGTGGCTTACAGAAAAATTAGTACCCAATACCATCATCATCATACCACGCAACTCCATAATTGTGATGGACAACGCCCCTTATCACAGTAGGGAAGAGAATAGGCCACCAAGTATGAACAATAAAAAACAGTTGATGGTTGAGTGGCTACAAGCTCACAACATCGACTTTCCCAACGACAGTACAAAACCTGAACTGTATTTATTAATTAAACGGCACAGACCACCGAAAAATTATAAAATTGACAATTTTTTAGCTGCCAATGGCCATGAGGTCGTTAGATTACCACCCTACAACTGCGACCTCAACCCCATTGAGTACATCTGGAACCTGGTAAAGATGAGGGTGTCAGAAAAAAATGTGGAGCGGTTGGAAAGTCGCATTGAAGCTCTGACATTGGAGGCGTTGGCGTCAATAACTCCAGATGACTGGCGAAAGGAAGTCAATCATGTTAAACGGCTTGAAGAGGAATATTGGAAAAAAGATCGAATAACTGACGAGTTATCCATACTAATATTATAAATGCGAAAGTAACTCTGTCTGTTACGCTTTCCCGCTTAAACCTCTCAACCGATTTTGATGAAATTTGGCACAGACAATCTTTAGACCCTGAGAAAGAACATAGGCTACCTTTTATCCCGGAAAAAGTTGATGTTCCCGAGGGAAATCTAAAAAGCGCGATATAACCGAACTCCACGCGGGCGAAGCCGCGGGCGGAAAGCTAGTTTATCATAAATACGGCAGACGACAGTGAATCGGAAACGACAGACACAGAAAGCAGTTCTGATTCGGAAGACTGTATGAGTGGAATTGAATAAATAGGGTAAGATTATATTGAATTATATATAAACATTTTTTTACATACTATCCTGGTGTTATTTGGTACTCTGGTTTAATTCCCGCTCACAAAGTAACAGAAATGTAGTTAGCAAAAGTACATGTAAGTACATGTAAGAAAGATATACGAACAAGTAATTTTTCTTACGTCTACAAGAATTATTTCCTTGAAATTTTTAATAATGAAAGTTTATTTGTCAGAATATGGATGAGTAGGTATAAAGTGTGTATGTATAATAAAATTATAAAATACAAATAAATCCTTAACCCGAAAGAATGTTAAATGCAAAATTAATAAACTATAATTTTGCATTTATCATTCTTTTGCTAGCCGTCCTTTTGTGTGACAGATGACGTCACAAAGCTGTTATTGTGACAAGGTTCCATCGCAATATCATCGTGCGGGGCTTATAAACGTGCATAGCTTAGCCGTGCCGTGGGACGCTATGGAGTAGCGCCTTGCGTCACAAGCAACAACCGTTTTGAATATTACTGAGTGTGGATGACAGCAGGTCAAGCTACCCGAAACTGTCAAATGTTTCCAATCAACCTTGAGCCTTAATGCTTTAGTGATAAAGTTGAAAATTCAATATAAAAATCTGACAGATTGTAGTTGCTTGATGTACTGTCGTCTGTACATAAAATCATAAAAATAATATTGATTACCTACGTATGTACTTTGTTTGCAGTAACGTTATCTATTTTGCGGTTCCCGATTATTACGATGGAAAACCACTGGACAAGTTCGTGTATGCTGGTAATATAAGCAAAATAGACGACGCTGTATGTATTAAAACAGGCAAACAAGGACCTGAATTTGATTGTAACGAAATAGCAAATCTCGTGAGCAAATCAATATTAGATTTAAATGATGGTCATCTCTACGATTTTGTACAGAAAATGTCAATAAGAGAATCTGAAGACGGAAAAAGTTGTGAGCCATTTTATTCAAAGACTTCGGATCTGACAACCGTACTCCTGTGCTTACGTGGTAACAAAAAAATAGTTAATATACAGCCCTTACAACTGATACAAGTAGCAGATTGGGATTGCAGCAATTATTTCAATAAGAATAGTCTTCTAGCTGTGTTAGCCCCTGAGCCATTTAACTTACCCGTCGAATATTCAGTTCCAACCATATTCTATGAAACTCCGTATCTGTTTTCCGAATATAAGACAACTTTTCCAAATTCTATGAATCTGGTACCGTGGCAACTACTGAAGTATGGATTTCTAACGTTTATTCAAACTATGGGCTGGCAAAGAGTGGCGATTGTGAGTGATGATTCAGAATATAGCCTAGAATTTGAAGACGAACTGATTGCACTGTTTAATATAGAAAAAATAATATATACTGTTATACGGTGCGAGGATGCCAATTTTGAAATAGACAAGGTAAATAATTTGTTTTTTTAATTATTTTGCAGGTCCCTTTAAAACTGCTGCCTTTTTACTCAGTGAAACTGTCATCACCATGAGATTATGAACGATTTCTCTTGTTTTATAACAAAATTACACAAAGTAACAAAATATTTTATAAAAATATATTTCATTATAAATAAGTTATGTAATTTAGGTACCTATCCACATTCACTTAACCGTAAATATTATCCCTTTATGTACGATAAAGTGGCTAAGTACCTAAATTAATATTCTAAATTATTTTAATACATGTAGGTATTACAATGTTTGCGAGCTACTTTTGCTTCAAAACCAGAGAAATTGTTCAAAATCTCATGGTGCTACTAGTTACGAGGATCGAATGAAAGAACTGTGATAATCGTTTCCATAACTACATATTATTTTAATTGTTGAAAAACAAGGTTTACATTCATCATAGGTGACAAAAAACATACTATCCGGCACATTTCATGGTTCATTAAATTATACAATATGTAAAGAAAACCCTGTCCGACCCATAAGGATATTAAAGGTTAGGTAAACACTTGACCAAATATATTATAAAATTTTACATAATCATCATAGTAACAATACTAATGAATTTTGAAATAATCTTTTTTTCCGGGTATTAATTCCAATTTCCCCGAAAATTGGTAATTTTTAAAAAAGTGACAACACCGGTATTATTATGAGCGAATAGCGACGCGACCACGTCACAGGTGCCGCGTGCCCTGCCCCCCGTCGCCCGCGGAAGGAATATTACCGCACATGTATTAAGTTACCTTCTTTTTGCGAAATAATATTTATTTTTTTAGGGGGATTTTTTTTTAAGTTTCGGCCGTCTTTGTATCCATTATTAGAATCAGTTATCGATACCTAACAATACCTTCACGGATCGGACAGGGTTTTCTTTACATATTGTATACTTACTGCTTATGCTTAGTGAATCCATCGACTCACGATCTTGAATCCATAGATTTCTCGAACCTAATAAACCCTGTCATATAAATAATTTGCTACATACTTTTAGATAGTGCAAGAACTTAGTGGAGTTCCAGCGAATATAGTTATTGCCAATGTCGAAGAAGAAAATGCTCATTACCTGTTCCAACATGCTGACCGCAGGATCACATGGCTAGTGAGGGATATGATCAGGACCAAACATGATAAGGTACTGTGTGCGGGCATTAAAATGACACATCTGGTGACAGGAAGATTTCAACTATGAATAGAACCTATTTTTATTTATGCGAAACCGAAGTTTTTGGCGGGAAGCTAAGATGAGTGCCACGCTCATTTTTCATTGGACTTATTTATAGTGTCGTTTACTAAATAAAAACGCGTGATTTATGTAGTAAAAAGTGCATTCAGTGAATAATTCATAAAGAACAGTGAAATATTGTAGCATAGTGGCCACATCATGGCTTTGTACCAAAACTTCCTCCTAGTGTCAGTTCACGCGAGAAACGAAACGAGATAGGTTTAGTTAGGATAAGTTACAAAAGAAGACAAGATATAATTAAGACTTGGCTTAAAGGTCTTAGAAACCAGGCCATAAAATCCCCCAAAAAAAAATATGCGAAACCCGAAATACGTGTTCAGTATTTTTAAATAAAGAATCTATGTACAAAATTTCAAAAAGATTCAAACTACAAAGTTATAAGCTTGTTATCTTACTTGGTTGTCCCAACAAAAATATGGTCAACGCACCGATAGCGTTGTGCGCTCGGTAACCACACTGCAACAATTTCTAAATGTATTTGGGAAAGAAATATAACATGGTGTAATAATTCTTGGAATCGATTAAGTTGCATAATGTTGTATATTGTAGTATCGAAACTCTTCCTCACTAATATGCGTCTCTTTCTAAAATCGATGTGTCACATTAACGCCTAAAACTTATATTACTTCTAAGGTATCGTATATTCAATCTGCAACATTCGACCTTTAGCATAGCATAATAATCAAAATCAGAATTGTTTATTTCAAATTAACCATCACTTGGTACTTTTAAATAGTCAATGTCGGTCAGTCCAAGAAAAGTGAAGCTAAATTGCACGTTCCAAAGCGTAGATCTCTATAGAGAAGAACGTGCAAGAAACTCCATGGACACTCTTTTAAAAACATAATATGGGTTACATTTCTTCGTTACATATGTTCTATCATGTGAGCACAATGTAATAAGGCTTTCATGTTGTTTATTTACAAATATAAAGGCCATCTGACCATATTTTGGCCACAGTGGCCAATCAAAACGCAGACTTCGATGCGAACAAATACAGGTGCACTCCCTCATCCCTCACTGTCTTAGTCTGACCAAACAGCAATCCGAACGGAGAGAAATTAGGGGCAAATAATTGAAACTACACAACACACATTTGATAAAACACACTTGAATCGTGTCAACTCTCCATTCTAAGAATTGGTACGTCGAGCCCCAAGGCCCAAGATATAGGCAAATTGTCGAATTTGGGGATCACTGACGAATAATAAGGCGCATTGTAACCCGTTATTAGGTAATATTTTAAGCCACTTATCACACTTGTGCCTCGGAAAGCACGTTAAGCCCTTGGTCCCGGTTGCCATACGAATATCTAATGGCAGACGTTAGGGGTTGTTGTTACCCTCAAAAGACTAACAAATCGATCTAACTGCAATGCTTCGATATCGCCTTCGGGTTGCGGAGGTCAGACTGCAGTCGCTTCACGGAAAATATCGAAGTTTAGCCAAAATCGGGCGTTAGACTGGTAAAGCGGACACCAGACTCCAAAACTGAAAAGGTTCGGATGCGATTGGGATTAACGCTGAGATGATGATGATGATTTAAAGCCACTAATGTCTTCTCAACTTGGTAATAACATGTGAACATGCTTACTGTTTTTACGGAGTTTCTTGCCCGTCCTTCTCCATAGGTACCTACTCTTTGGAATGGGCGACTAGCTTCATCTTACTGACTGACCGACCTTCTGACAATTCAAAAGTGCCTGTAACTGGTTTATTTGACATAAATGCGTGGATTTTGATTTTTTGATTTTGACTGCATTACCTGTACAATAAACTATTATCCATTTATAATCTCCCCATTTATAAAGGTAATTTCAATTATTGTGCTATAAGATACTGGATACTCAACTCATTGCTCGTAAAAAGATGGCTGATGGGGACGAAGGGTTCTAAAGTGGTGACTGCATATCGGAAGATGTAGCGGATAGAAGAAGCACAAAGTCGATCAAAGTAGAGCTGATTGGGGAAGGTCTGTGTCCAGCATAAAATATCTTTTGGCTGACATTATGATGATGATGATGATACTCAAATCGCTTATGTTGTTTTGCTAATAAAATATAACAAGTGAACGTTTTTTGTTTAGTATCTGCCCAACGGGTTCTCCTTCAGTTTGAGAATCGACGCGCAAACAAAAGGATGCGATGTGGAGGACAACATTCTGATAAGTTTGAACAGTATTGCACAGACTTACAAAAACATAGCAAAAGAGGACAACAAAGGAAACAAACAGGAGTTTTACAGGTAATATTCAATACAATATGTAAAGAACTAACCCTGTTCCTATCCGATCCGTGTTAGGTATCGATAACTGATTCTACTAATACCTACAAAGCCGGGCTAAACTTAAAAAAAATCATAAAACGAGGTAACTTAATACATGTGGGGTAGGCAATACATACGCGGGCAAAGTGGGGCAGGGCACGCGGCACGCGATAGCCGGCGGACGCAAAAAATAGTGTTGTGCACTTTTAAAAAAATTACCAAATTTTGAGCAAGTTGGAATTAGTTCGCGGAAAGAAAAGATTATTTCAAAATTCATTAGTATTGTTACTATGATGATTATGTACAATTTCATATTTTATTTGGTCATGTGTTTACCTAATCTTTATTATCCTTATGGGTCGGACGGGGTTTTCTTTACATATTGTATATGAAGATTTCAAGGACCTCCGAAATTAGGACCTATGGTATTTCCTATTCAGGCGAGACTGCCCATAGCACGCACGTCTTAAAGGATAGTAATGCGTTGTCGGCATAACTGGTCGTGTTCTGCGTACTACTTCACATGCCAGTCCAAATTTAAAAGTCGTGTCTATAGGTAGAATGCAAAATGTTCTAATACCACATGTGTTAGAAAGGTATGTCCGTGTACAAACATCGGTTCCTTATACACTAGATTTACAATCAGCGTAAAAAATGGTAGAACTGAACAAGCGCACAACGCAGCCCTTGGGCGCTTCTTTCATTTAGTACTTACTTTATAATTCTAACTTTAATGCATGCATGTAAGGTTGAATTTGGTTTGATGTCAGACTCGGTCGACTGCTTAATACTAGTCGACATTTTTGATAAGAGTTTTGTTCGAGACTGTCTATCTAGTGTATAAGTGATCGATGGGTACAAATCATCAAACTACTAAGGGAAACTTCCTCCAACATCGTAATCGCAAAGAAAATCCACCCAAACCTGACCCTCCGCATGTGCTATTGGGATTATACAGGATATATCTGACATCGTAACGTAAACTACGTAGTCGTGGTGGCCTAGTGGTTAAAACACCAGCCTCTCAAGTATGAGTGTGCGGGTTCGATTCCAGGTCAGGCAAGTACCAATGTAACTTTTCTAAAGTTATATGTACTTTCTAAGCATATCTTGGACACCAATGACTGAAGGTGAAGGAAAACATCTTGAGGAAACCTGGACTTTAAGTCTGAAATCGCCAACCCGCATTGAGCAAGCGTGGTGATTACGCTCAATCCTTCTCTGTATGAGAGGAGACCTGTGCCCAGCAGTGGGACGATAAAAAGGTTGATGGTGGTGTGGTGTAACGTAAACTTTGCGAAAAGGCTGGACCGCATGCCACTAATAAAATTATGATAGTTATTTATGTCGTTAATGACCGGTTACAGAATTCACAATGTAAAAATGTGGTCACATTGCGCTTTTTGTGTAATTAGCGAATTAATTAATGTTTAAAATGTTATTGGGTTATAAAAGAATAGCAATTATGAACGGTCTCAAGTGATAAAAACTGTATTTTTTTTAAATCAGGATAATTCCTATGAATAATTCCACCCCTGAGGGGTTCAGAATCATGTACTGGATTCATGGTACTCGTTAGCGCGTCGATGTCAGATACACCCTTTTTTTATAAATTATAAACCAGCGCTTGACCGCAATCCCGCCTGATGGTAAGCTGTGATGCGATCGTTGATAGTAAAGCGCGCTAGTTTATTTCTTAATAAACTAGCGCGCTATTCAGTCTAGCCTTCTATTAGATACACGCTGTATCAATCAACTCAGCCTATTGCTGTCCACAGCTGACCACAGGTCTCTAACAGGCCCACAACACCCTGATTTCCGTATGCCGTCTATCCCAGCGACAAGCTGTATAATGCTGTTTAAACTTACATAATGTAAGCTACAAACTCAAATCTTTGACAGCCTCCGTTGCGTAGCGGTAGCGGACGCGGCCGCTGCGCAAGGTGGCGCGGGTTCGATCCCCGCATAGTGCAAGTATTTGTATGCATGAATATGAATATTTGCACTGGTCTGGTCGTGCCTCGGAAAGCACGTTAAGCCGTTGGTCCCGGTTGCCATACGAACATCTAGTGGCAGTCGTTACGGGTTGTTGGAGCCCTCAAAAGTCCATCAATTGGTCTAACTGCAATGCTTCGATGTCGCCTTCAGGTTGTGGAGGTCAGACGGCAGTCGCTTCACGGAAAATGTCGAAGTTTAGCCATATCAGCAGTTGGACTGGTAAAACGGACCCCAGACTCCAAAGCTGAAAAGGCTTCGGATGCGACTGGGATTAACGCTGCGATGATGATGATGATGATGATGAATGTAATCTACAAACATATCATTGTCTTCTTATTACGAGCAAATGCGTAGTTTTACCTACTTTAATTCCTAAAAAAAATCATACGTTTTGGCAGAGTTTCATATGAAGAATTACTTAATACACATTTTTTTTCAGACGTTTCGCTACTATAACAAAAAATGTAACCCCTAGAATTACTGAAGCGACAGTAGTTGTGTATAAATTAAATGACTTGGAGGAGATTTCAACAATGTCTGTCAACACCACGGGTGCTAACCTAATCAATTTTAAGAGACCATCTTTCATACCGCCTGACGGAACTGCTCGCTGTTTGGCATCAAGCTACGACTACCATAAAATATGTGAAGATCAGCTGGTGGTGTTGCTAATGTTAATAGTCATGCTATTTGTTTTAACATTGCTTTTGATAACATGTTACTTTGACAAGACGTCACCATACAACGACATAAGATATCAGAATTTTTAGTTACAGCTTTACGTTTCTAATATGTTGTGAAATTGTATCAAGACTTGATTAAAATTAAAGTTATAGCATTATGTTAAAAGATTGTTCTTTTTATTAACAGTTCAAAGTTAAGGTCTAACGTAGAGCCCTTAACTTTAACAAACCTGAAATCTGTATCAAAAAATGTATGACTCTAATCAAAGGCGATTAAACGGTAAATAATTCTTCAATACTATAAAATTTTCTAGATTTGATCTCGACGTGACGAAGTATAACCGTCACTGGTACATATACAGAGTGGTGCTGACAATACGACAACAAATTAAACATCGTGTACCTCAACACATTCTCAGTCTACCCATAAAAAAAACATCACAAGAAATTATTTTTCACATTTTCTAAGGAAGCGCTTACATGTTAATGGCCGCCGCATCCAAACTTTAATAAGAATGGTGCGAAAAAAGCAAGTCGATATGAGATCGCGCTGTCTCCGATCGGAGGCCAGTGACCTAATATATTTAAAGAATGTTCTATTCCGTTTGCAATTTTATGCGATTTGGTTTGTTTGTAATTTTCATTTTTTTTATTTTTGATGCTAGGTTTTTTTCTGTGGTTTAGGATTATTTCTATGAACCAGCATTGTTCTTGTTTTTATTAATTGTCGTATTCCACCACTCTGTATATGTATGGTGTGGAAGCTTGTAATTAGAAAATTGTGTTATCAATTAATGTTGTTTATGGTAATATACCAATATAGTGTCAATGCAACTTTTCTAAAGTTATATGTACTTTCTAAATATATCTTGGACACCAATGACTGAAGGTGAAGGAAAACATCTTGAGGAAACCTGGACTTTAAGTCTGAAATCGCCAACCCGCATTGAGCAAGCGTGGTGATTACGCTCAATCCTTCTCTGTATGAGAGGAGATCTGAGCCCAGCAGTGGGACGATAAAAAGGTTGATGATGATGGTAATATAAGTCTGTAAGCTTTCTGTAAGAATAAAATAAATAAATAAATTACCTTTCACTCTCGTAAACTACTAGGTGAAGTTTCACATGCGTACATTTTGTAAAAAATATTGCATATAAAAGACTATAGTTATATTAAAATTCTCGTGTTCGGTGTTAGAATGTAAGTTATCATCATACTCCTCTAAAGCGGCTTTACCTATTTTATAAAATTTTATATGCTTATTCAGTAAGTCTAACAATCGGCTACTATATATTTTTCATACACCTAAGTGATAAGGACTGTCCACCCCTGACATTTATTTATATTTATTATGATTTTTATGTAGTTGTACGTGTTTTAGTATTGAAGAATACATACAAATTCAAATTTTCACCCTTGTTTTTAATGGCAATTATAATATTTTCTAGAAATAATTTATGTGGTAAAACACTGTTTGCCGGTTCAGCATGTATTAAATAAAAGTCTTATTTATTTACCCGAGATTTTTAATCAGTTCCTTGAGGTACCTTATATCTTTCTTATCATGCAACATCTCCTCATCCTCGTCGGGCGCTGACGTAGTTCGCTGAGGTTGCTGTGGTCCAGGTAACTCGAATATGAATCCTCGGATCTGTAAATATATCTATGATATAACATTTTATTATACAAGCCCTGTGACATCTACCTACACGCACTGGGCCCACATGCTGAAATACGGCCCAGTCCCTCTCATACTATAAGGCTGAATATGTTTTATACAAGTTATGTACCTGACCAGATTTCCCTTTAAAAAAAGGATGAATATCCATACAAATGTTCATCCCCTATTTAACCATGGGAAATGAATTTACAAAAATCTGTCGAATCTAAACGCTCACTTTCATGTGTAAGGATTGTAAGGAACTCTTGGATCTGGTCTTGGACAAGTAAATGATCTTATGATATACTAGCTTTCCGCCCGCGGCTTCGCTCGCGTGGATTCAGTTATATAGCGCTTTTAAGATTTCCCTCGGGAACATCAAATTTTCCGGGATAAAAGGTAGCCTATGTTCTTTCTCAGGGTCTAAAGATTGTCTGTGCCAAATTTCATCGAAATCGGTTGAGAGGTTTAAGCGGGAAAGCGTAACAGATAGACAGACAGACAGACAGACAGACAGACAGATAGACAGACAGACAGACAGACAGAGTTACTTTCACATTTATAATATTAGTATGGATGATAGCAAAAAAGAAAACAGTACAAGTACAATTATACATAAATATAAAGTCAGCCTACAAAAATCATTTGAATGATTTTTCTTCTAAACATATCCTGTTGTTCAATTGGGCTGGGCAGCGTTTGGGAAGCTTACGTCTTCTCTTCGCGTATTCCATAGATCCTACAGACACACTGAAAGAACGCTCAGCGAACTGTGCTTGGAATCCTTCTGAGGGATAGAATCCGAACACGCTCCTAGTCAGCGCAGGAGAGGCCCTATACGTGGGGAGACAACCTCCAATTCCCAAGGCCTTGCGGGCAGCGAGCAATAGTAAAAGTCTGACAAGCCATTCCGCTCCACCAAGAGTGGGGAATCAAGTTATTTTAAAAAAAGGATAGACTCCGAAATGACATGATCAGGCTGAGAACCAAAATTGTCGATGTAGCACAGAATCAGCAAACTGAAGTGGCAATGGGCCGGCCATATTAACTGTAAAACCGAAAACCGTCGAGTTAAACGTGTCTTGAGTAAAAACCACGAATTGTTTAACGTAAGCTCCAGCGTTGGTTTTCACCAACAACCAGCGCTGACGTAATGACATCGTCCGTTGCAGCAAATAATAATTAACCGTGCTATTTCATGCAATCGTTTGAAGTTGACAGATGTTTTAATTAAATTTAGCACTTCTCGTATTTGTTAGTATGTGGTGCACCGTGCAAGCGGTCACAAAAAGTCTATCTTGTTACCTTTTGATTGACGGCTCTTAAGTTCTGTAGTAATTTTAATGCGGACCTCTTCTCAGTTGGGTATGAAATTTGATACAGACGTATAGCCCTGTGGAACTGAAAGAAATAAAAAATATTTATTGAGACTCATACGAAGGATGGGCCGGAACAAGCAGAATAGACCAAAGAAGTGCTGGCTTGACGTTGTAAGAGTTGACATGCGTGCCAACAATCTCACACCACAGGATGCTAAAGATCGCGCGAAATGGAGGAGAATGAGCAAGAAAGAGGACCCTGGACTTCAACGCGAAAGCCGCGGATACAGCCGGAACAAAACGCGGAGATGATGATGATAATGATGATGATACGAAGATAAATATAAATATTGTATAACAACTCTACACATTCTTCAGTTAGCTTTTTTTTTAATAATTATAAACTAGTGCTTGACGGCAATTCCGCCTGGTGGTAAGCAGCGATGCAATCGTTGATCGTAAAGCACGCTAGTTTTATTAGCCTATTCACTTTAAAAAACTTAGTGAACAGGAAGGAAGACGGCAGTTGAGAGAGGTGATGCGATGTTAAACCCAACAACACGACCAATGATGCTGCGGCAGAGGGAGATTGATCTTGAGACGCTCCACGTCCAAACTCCTGAACACAACAACATTTGGTATATCGTACCCGGCACACATCGCAACGCAACTGCTCAGACCCGTCTTCCGTACGGCTTCACCAGACATCATTCCGGAACACGACGAATCGTTTGGCGGCAAGACTTTGTCTGGTGGGTGGTAACTTCTGCCGGCAGCCGATATTTATGGCCGATATTTATCTACGAATTACAACACGAAAATATACTATGACAAAATATTAGATGTTTGAAATATTCACATTGAATGTTTAAAATAATCATATCTAAGGTATACACCTTAGATATGATTTTTTATATATATATATATATTATAAACTAGCGCTTGACCGCAATCCTGCCTGATGGTAAGCAGTGACGCAATCGTTGATGGTAAAGCGCACAACTAGTGCGCTTTACTATTAAGAGCCTATTCACTCTAGCCTTGAAGACACTCAAATTGTAGTCCGACGGAAACACCGCCGCTGGCATATTGTTCCAGTCCCTCGATGTACGCGGTATAAAGGAGGAGGCGAAACGCTTCGTCCGGATCGTAGTGGTGTTAACAACGTAAGGGTGGAAACCAGCCGAGCGACGGGTCGTCCGATGGTGGAACGGAGATGGGAGAATAAAATCATGCAATTCCCTCGCACACTCCCCAAAATGCATCCTATAGAACACCAAAAAGGCTGGCTACTCTACGCCTGTGCTCTAGGCTTTGGAGACCATCTCGAGTTAGATCAGGGTCACCAATCAGCCTCTTCGCACGCCTCTCCATCGAATCCAAAGTGGCCAGGTGACACTTAGGGGCACCAGCCCAAATGCGGCTGCAGTACTCCACACACGAACAGACCTGTGCTTTTTATAACATTAGAAGCTGCCCAGGTGTGAAGTACTGCCGGACCTTTGCGATAACGCCAAGTTTCCTGGCAGCCACCTTGGCCTTGGACTCAATGAACCGCCCAAAGTTAAGGTTCGAGGAAATCTCAACTCCCAAAAGCTGAAGATGATGATTATTTTAAGTAATTTAAAAAAAAAAAAAAAATAACTATGCAAGGCATTCACTGCTGGGGCCTCCTCGTGCAATTACTTACTCGTTCTAAAAGACACCAGGTATCGCGGTACTGTTGAAGGAAGACCAGCGGGGTGAGGACTGCGGCGTAGAAGCCGGCCTCACGGTCCAGCATGTCCTCGCTGTCAGACATACTGTAGATAGTGCCCCGGTACTTGTGAAGAAATTCAGTATTCGTGTGATCTTTGTCAAAACTAAAATGAAAAAAAAGGACATTATTTAATAACATTAATTAGATTATTTTCTAGTTATGGAACCACAAGCTAAAGTCACTCTAACAAAAAATATAGGTACATGACGGGGTCAGGAAGCGGGACCGCAGTTCCGGATAGTTGAGGTGTCTTCTCATCCCGTGAGCATTCATTGTGGGCGGTATTTCGAGAAAACGTTGAACAATAGGCGCTTGCGTTGAGCAAGCGTGGTGATTACGCTCAATCCTTCTCTGTATGAGAGGAGACCTGTGCACAGCAGTGGGACGATAAAAAGTTGATGATGATGATGATGGTTGCACAATAGCTATTATGTGATTTTCGATTCTTATTATTTTAACAGTACCTACAGATCAATATAATATTAATAGATTACAAAGAATATCTCAGATTAAAAGAAGAAAATCACAGACTTGCGCTGCTGGTCGAGTGTTCTCAGATGGAACAAATATTTAGATGACCTACAATTATTAATATTAATAACTAGCTTTCCGCCCGCGGCTTCGCCCGCGTAAATTTCAGTTATATCGCGCTTTTTAGATTTCCCTCGGGAACATCAAATTTTTCCGGGATAAAAGGTAGCCTATGTCCTTTCTCAGGGTCTAAAGATTGTGTGCTTTCCGCCCGCGTCTTCGCCCGCGTGGTGTTCGGTTATATCGCGCTTTTTAGATTTCCCTCGGGAATATCAAATTTTTCCGGGATAACAGGTAGCCTATGTTTTTTCTCAGGGTCCAAAGATTGTCTGTGCCAAATTTCGTCAAAATCGGTTGAGAGGTTTAGGCGGGAAAGCGTAACAGACAGACAGACAGACAGAGTTACTTTCGCATTTATAATATTAGTATGGATTGTTCTGTGTCTAACTGTTTGTGTATCTGACTTTATATTATGTTTATAAACGCACCCACGATACGGGATAAATTCCTAATGTGGGGGAAAGGCTTTTGTAAGTATACAAAATGTTTTAAAAAGTTCTGCGTTTCGGCAGTTACTTTACATGCATAGTATTGTATAAAGAGGTGTGTTTTTTTTTTTTCAACTGAACAGACAGCTGTGCTGCTGGGACGTTTCTTAAACCACTTCTTCTTCATGACGAAAGCACCAGGAAGTGGCCAAGGGCGGGCGTTTTAGGGGACTGTCCTGTGTAATATTCAAAAGTCCGTTCAAAAGGTGCTCTGATTTGAATAAATGATTTTGATTAATTTCTTGTAAATTTTTAAGCCTCCGTTCGAAAAAAAACACATTTTTATTTTTTTGTAAAATACGTTCCCCCTTATTCAAAAACGTTGTTTAAAGTTAACTAGTGATGAGCGATTCTTTACCCACACATTTTTGACCTTTTAACGTCACTAACTTTAATCGTCGTTCATAAATAAACACCACAGTGTTTAAGAGGTTTATTCATAAACGATGATTAAAGTTAAGTGACGTGCAAACATCTAAAATGTATGGTTAAACAATCGCTAACCAGCAGTTAACTTCACGCAGCGTTTATGATTAAGTAAGAGGGAATATTTTATTAATTTAACGGACTAATAGCACAATAGACAGAGAACAGTAAAACATCTTCATATAAACGAGCCGCTCTCGGTTTGAATGTAAGCGTGCACGCCGAGCGCCGTGTCGGTACGCGATTTCACGCACACGCTGGCATAATATAGGATGGCATAAGATGGCGGCAGTATGGGCTGTGCCGCGTGACTGTGAGCACGCGCGTAAATTACATGACCGCGCGCGTTCGTCAACTCTCGCCGGCCACTTACCATAATATTAATTATTACGAGTATCATGACTTCAAAAGGGGGAAAAAGATATCGGGTGCCTCAATAACGATTTCGCAAACCCGAACTTATCATTCTTCATAGGAAGTATGATATTCAGTATGTACTTACATACTGAACCAGAAATGTAAGTACCTACTTATACCTAACTTAAATCTTATTGGGCAATGTGATAAATGTATTGTTTGTTTCACAGTTTATTTGCTTTATTAAGAGCGTACCCGAGTCGCATTTTTCCATATAATTGTATTCTCAGATTTACTTCCTGAATACTACGCTTAAAGTTAAGTTTGTTTTAAGAGGCCCAGTTTTACTACAAAACAGAGTATTGAGTACGAAATATCGTTTAAGTAAACGTATTTGTCGCGTATAGTGTAATAAGGGCAATTTCACAATGATCAATATTGCAAATAACTATTAATTTTTTTCTATTGTCTTATGTGTTGTTTGATCCAAATATGGCGTCTTAATCATAATATTAAGTTAATAAAATTATAGTAAAATGTGACCGACTGACGCTTAGGGTTGCGTAGAATTTTATTTATAACATTATAACCTTTAATCCCTCCGACGCGCGCGTCGACAACAGCAACGCGAGGTGCTCTTAATAGCGAGCGGCGCCTTTGTTGCATTTGAGCTAGCTGATGCTATCCGATTATATAAACAAACATTACACAGTACCCATATAAACAATCATTATAATTGTACCTCAGAAACTAATGAGGCTAAAAAGGTTTTGCGGTTTTATTAAAGTAAGGTATCATTTGTTAAATATTCGCTACCCATACATAATCTTAGCTTTACTAATGTCTACTTTTTCATAAGAACTACATATTTATTGTTTACGTTCTCATGTTTTATATCATTTAAGCATTAGTTATAAGCTTGTGAATAATATTGTGTTAGTGTTACATTTAAGTACTTGTGGCGTATTGTGTCACAACACTAGTTAATATTAAAACCCTCAACACTTAATGTTTCCGACAAAATAAACATAACTCTGCTCGCGGCTAGCACCGGGAACAGTACGTATACGAACCCTACGACAAACGGTCGTTAGCGAAGAGTTGACCCTAACTCTCGTAACTCGTCTCAGTGTTCCCAGTGCTTTTCCTACCATTGTTAACTAGCGTTAAGTTACGCCTATAATATCGTGATAGTGAATTAAACTGTTTTTCCGGTATCCACGACTTTTATTTAGGAGTGTACCTCCAAATACTCATCACTTACAATCTTCTCTGATAAGAACCAGTTATATCGATTTCTCATATCACACATCACTTAAAATTTATCATTATTTACGAGCTTTAGAATATAATTTAGTGTTACACTTAAGTAGTCTTAAAAATTTTGTCGGTATCAAATTTGTAACTTAATATAATAAATGTTATGTGAATAAAGGCTTTTTATTTTTACTAAATTTATAAATTGGTAAAATATTCAATCATAATATGCTTTTTATTCCATAAATTTAGATCAAAGTGACAACCCTAGGGTTCAACGCAAGAGTAGGCAAATAACTCTACGGGCGGCCTTAGATAATCTACTGTTCTCTGTCTCCTGAGCTAATAGATAACAACTTGTTTTATAACCACCGTATTTAATGTGATAACCTAATCACCATTCTGAATAACTACATCAATTTCAGTTCCGTGATAATATAAACATAAAAAGTATATTGTCTACACCCACACACATAATTATATACTTCCCAGCCACTTACAAACTTTCGTCTACATAGACGCACTGTACTGGCAGGAATCCAAGTTCTCAATAGAAATAAAATCAAGTGAACCTCTTTTTTTTAAGAAGAAACTTTTATGGCTTTTATAAACTCTCAGGTGACCATCCTTCCAAGTAACTAAAATCAGCATAATATGTATAAATTGAATTACACTAATATTAGTGTGAATACACATGCCTCCTCTCGATGAGAGGGAGTGGGCCGTAATCTACCGCTGACCCAGTGCGGGTTAGTAGATGTCTCATGTCTTCAAAGTTTTTAGCTCTAGGACATGGCGGTTTCTTCAAGATGTTTTCTTTCACCGCTATAGGTACTTAATGTTCACAAAACACATGAATTAAGTATTTTCAAGTATATTCTACACCTACACACACATACTACCTACACACTCACAAACTTTCGTCTATGTACCTAATATTAGTCTGAATAATGACACTAATATTACATAGGCGAAGGTGTAGATTGTGATATTATTCTAAGGTGTAGATCCTATTATAAGAAATATACTTAATTTAAAAAACTAAAAAACATGCTTTTAAACAATATCAAACTAAAAAGTTTAAAATAATTTTAAAATTTAATTTATGACAATAGTATATAAACAATCCATACTACATACTAATATTATAAATGCAAAAGTATCTCTGTCTGTCTGTCCGGCTTTCACGCCAAAACTACTGCACCGATTCTAATAAAATTTGGTACACAGATAGTCTAGAGCCTGAGATAGGACATAGGCTATAAAACATCCCGCTATAACCAATAGGAGCAGAGCCGGAATAAAAAATGTTGCGGAAACGGCAGCAAACGCGGATGTACTACATATGCTTCCATTATTTTACCAGGCGCTTATTTTATATCAACTGAGCTCATTCGGCTAGAAGGTTACGCGGGTGAAACCGCGGGGGCACAGCTAGTACTAGTATAAATGAGAAAAATAAATAAAACCCATTGCTACTGATAGTTTCTTACGTAATTACCATGCTGGTCGATCGACCTATACGGCTATTATTATTTTAACCACGAGCCCCTCAAATGGTGTGGACGTCATAAACAGGAAATATTTATCTATTTTTTAAAACGTAGCTATTCTAATTCTGTATCTTCTATAAGTAGAGCTGACAGTATTTGATTCCGAGAAAGCGCGTGATTCAAATGCCGCGAATAATTTAGGGACTACCCGAAATATGAACACAGCAAACCACGCAAAAAAACGACCTTGGCCAAGTCATCCATACATCGCAATTCGGGGACTTCCCGAAACATTAACGCAGAAAACACAAAAAAAAATGACCTTGGACACTTCGGTCAACGGTATTTATATACGGATACCAGATGTTATAATATAAGGCGTAGGTACGTTATAGCAGAAGGTTAACTCTTTTGAATGTATGTATAATTATAGATACTAAAACCTTAATTCTTCTTCAGCCTATAGAGGTACACTGCTGGACAAAGTCCTCCCCCCATTCATTGCTTTGAGGGGGTTCGCAATAATCCCTACGCTTGGCAGGCTGGTTGGGGATCCCATAAACTTAATATTAGGATTACCTTTTCTACCTAACTTTATACGTAGCAAATAATATCTAAATCAATATTATTTGCTACGTATAAAGTTAGGTTATAAGTAGTTGATTTCTGGCAAAGGGAATAAAAACACATCGGCCAAAGAGTTCTACTCGCGTGTTCAGGGTTCCATGAAGTTTACGTTCAGAAGTGCCTTTTATATGCCTTTAGTGCCTGTTCGGAAAATATTTTTTTTAACCTTCGCCGTGTCTCAGTGCTCCTACCAATATATATGTGGTTTACCGCCTCTCCACAGACTAAGACACACTTGTTGTCTGGCTCTGCATGCAATGTTTTTTTTTTATAACTATAAACTAGTTCTTGATCGCAATCTCGTCTGATGGTAAGCAGTGATGCAATCGTTGATGGTAAAGCGCGCTAGTTTATTAAGAGCCTATTCACTCAAAAAATCTGAATGAATAGGAAGGAAGACGGCCGTAGAGCGAAGTGATGCGATATTAAACCCAACAACACGACCAATGATGTTGCGCTAGAGGGAGATTGATCTGGAGACCCTCCGCGACCTAACTCCCGACACAACAATATTTGGCGCATCGTACCCATCACACGTCGCAACACAGCTGCTCAGACCCGTCCTCCGTACGGCTTCACCAGACTTCATGCCCATACGGACGCGGACGATTACGTACGCCCGTATGGGTATGATGTCTCCTTAAGCTCACGCGCTCATTTAGAGCGTGAGTTTAAGCGTGAGTTTAACTACACAAGTTTTGAAGACTGACAGGAGGTACAATATCAACAGTTGTACTTACTAAGGTAGTATCGCATAGAACCTTCTTACGATGTCTCTCGCTGAGGGTTTGACAGCTGCGCAGGCGAAATCATTCTCCAATTTGTGATCCACTTGTGGATGTCTAAATATCCAGCGATCTTCTAAGAAATCATTCTCTGGGTCTAAGTCAGCGCATAAAGACGGCCACTAGAAATGACAGAACATAAAAATAATTAAAGAATATGGACTGTATATAAGCTCAGAGAAATTAATTGTAAGTACATAATATACAGTATGTTAAATAACAGAGGGCGTTCCCTTAAACTCGTTAATATATATCATTAATAGAGTAAAATAAAAATATCAGCATAGAAAAATAAGCATAAAAAAATCCGAATAAAAAAAAAATTATAATTGAAAATAAATTTGAAACCTCCTGTTTTAAATGAAAATAGTAGTCGTCATGTATGAATAAATTGCGACGTTGCCGTCTTTCAAGTTCGCGTGTACAGTGTGTTTCTTTTACATGTCAATTTAAAATTTTTATTGAATATTTTCATATTGAAAAGATTTTAAAACATTTTGTTTTCGAATGGAAATATTTTTTTTAGCATGTATGTATGCTATACTATTTCGGGTTAACGGGAACGCCCTCTGTTAGTTAACATACTGTATAGTAGCTTCCTTCTTTGTATGAGAGGAAACCTGTGCCCAGCAGTGGGATGATAAAAAGGTTGATGATGATGATATTGATGTAGTAGCTATCAAAGAAAGACATTTGACATCAAATTGTTACAGCCATTTCATACAGCTGTATGAAATGGCTGTAACACGATAAATTTATGCAAAGCGTTTGTTTACTAAATAAATGTTCGCCATGACTATACAGAAATATGATAATCTCACTCCGTAAAATTCAGCAACGATTTGCACTTATACTACTGTTTGAAATGATAATATGTACCTAGCTATAAAATTTTTATCACTATAATATCTCTTTGCTTACGCCAAATCCCTGTTGAGATAGGCCCCCAGGGCGTAATTAAGGTCGAAATACTTTCATTACCCAATCCTTTAATCCTACAAATATTATAAATGCGAAAGATTGCGAGTACGGATGTAAGTTTGTTACTTTTTACGCAAAAATTACTCTTCGGATTTGGATGAAATTTGGCAGGCAGATGGTTTATAACTAGAAATAATACACAGGATACTTTTTAACTCGATATTCCTACTGAATCGAAACTTATGCGGTTGAAATTGCAGGGTGCAGCCAGTATTATACAACGTGTAACAAAAAGGGTATATACATACCAAGGGCATGGCATCTTTAGATGATATCAAATGATATCAGAAGGGTTTCAACTCAAAATAAAATACTCAAAAAATTGGTACCAAATTTTCGGTTTCGTGTGTTTCTTAAAATCAAATCATAAAAACGTGGCAGCACACTACATACGTTAATAACTACTCGTTACCCGTCACGGTACTTGCCTAAATCCGATAAATGCCTTCAATATCTCTGTGCGACTAGTATGATAGTAGCCTATCACAGGCGGTGCTTCCTCATAACTTCCTAACATAAAGAGATAGGATTAAAAAACCCTTCCAAAATCGTTTGATATCATGTAAAGATGCCATGCCTTTGTTATCTAAATACCCTTTATGTTACACGTTGTATAAATAATTACAATACTTATTATGCTTATATACTTAATACTTATATATACTTAATAAGCTTTCTACGGGACAGGCCAAGCCTAGTGAAGGAAGTCGGCAAATACCTCTGGTGTTGAATTCTAGGAGACCAAAATGTTTAATCTATATTAATATACAGCGTGTAACAAAAAGGGTATATACATCAAGAACCCCTGAAGATTATAGGTGGTATAGAAACTCTACACAAAGTTTCAGCTCAAAATAAATTACTCGAAGAATTGATACCAAATTCTTGGTATCCTTGGTATCGCATGATTCTTGAATTCAAATATTAACAAACGTGTAACAACACTACGGAGGGTCAACAACATTCCAAGTCACTTGCTAATATTACAAAACATTTCTTCTGTAATTCTGATCTCCTAGTACATATCTGCCTACCTATTGTTGAAACGCGCGGCTGCGACGCGCGCGTTCTTGAGGTGCTGACAGTGGCCCGCCCGCTAGGTACTTTGTACCTACCTGCCTACTTAAATTTTGCCTCAAAAATAGCTTAACATAGTCCGAACAATCAGCAAAATAAATATGAAAATTAAAAATAATAATTTAATTAACTTACATTTTTTAGAGATGTGGTTCGATGTGACGCCCTTGGTACTGTACACACAAGGTCGCTCGTTTGTGTATCGACACCTGGACATTCCGTAGCATGTCTGGTGTCACTGTCCTGAAAGCGGCTTCGATTCGCTCTCTCATTTGCTCTGCTGTGTCACACGGCATTGCATACACTATGTTTTTAATATACCCCCACAAAAAGAAGTCTAATGGAGTTAGGTCTGGAGATCGCGGTGGCCAAGGTACATGTCTGCTACCGCGCCCAATCCACTGACGAAAACGCATATTTAGATGCTCCCTAACATCACGTGCATAGTGTGCTGGAGCGCCATCGTGTTGGAAGATTAAATTGTTGCCCATCACGAGATTAGCGTAACCTAAAATTGATAGGCTTTCTGTGAGAGCATCGTCCAATTCGTTGGTTAAAAAATTTAAATAATTTTGACCGTTTAGGCTGTGCGGCAAAAAAATTGGTCCTACGACAATTTCTCCCGCAATACCAGCCCACACGTTTAGTCGCCATTGGTGTTGAAACGACGATTCCGTAGAAGCATGCGGGTTAGCGTGAGACCAAACATGGTCATTGTGTATGTTGCTTATCCCAGCTCTTGTGAATGACGCTTCATCTGTCCACAGTACTCTTGAGCCAAAATCTGGCGAAGCTGCTACCTGACCGCAGTACCACTCGCAGAAGGTCACGCGAGGCAAAAAATCTGCAGGTGTCAGTTCCTGGGTGCGACGGAAGTGGTATGGGTGCTGACCGTCATTGTTCAACACTCGCCATACTTGCATATGGTTAGACGCACCCAGCGCTAATGCAGCTCGCCGAGTACTAGTACGTGGGTTATTTTCGAAATGTTCGAGTACGGCTTCCTCTAAATCTGGATCGGTAGTGTTCGGGCGACCCCCTAATCCAGGAGCGTGAAAAGAACCAGTTTGGTGCAGACGATGTACCATTCTATGGAAACATGCCACCGAAGGGAGCTGTCTACGCTCACCTTCTGCCCTACCATCGATAAATCGCTGACGATAAAGTTCGCGAGCAGCACGGATATTACCATCCTGTTTTCCGACACACAAGATCATCTCAAAATATTCACTATGGCTTAGGGCCATGATTGTACACACGTCACAAGTTCACAACAAAAAAATCGCAAAACGCGCACGCGACCGTAAAGTTCGATCCTTAGAACTGTACTGAACTAATAGGAATTATGAAAAATTGAGCTTTATTTATTTAGGTACTTAATTTCTCTTTCTATTTCGCCAAAGATAGTAGACAAATGGAACAAAACATTGTCATCTCTCTTAGAATATTCACGCAGACTGCGCGCGCGACCGAGACACAATATTTTATCATGTTCAACATGATTGCTTTCGGCGCGTTCTAAAGTCACTCACACAACAATAATATATGTGTGGAATAACGGATAAAAATAACGGAAATATTGTCATCTCTCTCACAAAATGCACGCCGTCGGCGTACGCGACTGAGAGATAATATTTTATCGTATTCAATTTCATATGTTTGAGCTAGGAAATTCAATTAGGGTTCTGTGATTGCGGAACCGCTGTTTAATTTAGCGATAACAATCCTCGTATCTGTTGCACTCCTAGTACATTTGCGTATTTTTTATTTATTTTGAAAAGGTAAATTAAGACTGTACTGTACTCTATCTATCTACTGCTGAGTTTTAAGCTATAATATTTTTGCAAAAGGCAAAATCTTTTATGTCGTAGAAATAAATACGCAAAGACTAACTAAAATTTAATTTATCTACGGAACTCATGGGGACCTTTTTTGTACTAGGACACACATGAGTTGTTGAGAAATGATATTTTGGGTTCATTTGAACAGATATGAAATCCTTTTTCGTAGTCTCTTTCGCACGTTTATCTAAGTAATTAATTTTTCATAAACTAAGTACCTACCTATGTATGGCAAATGGCAACCGACATGAAAAGAATTAGTTACGTAAGGAAATTTATAGGAATGTAGTTAATAGATTGGGTATTATTTAGTGTGTTGTAGTTACCAACTCGATTCTCAAAAACTACTGAACTGATTTGGATACAATTTGGCAAAGATATGGTTTATAACCAGGATTAACATAAAGGACACTTTTTATCTCGATATTCCCAGGGGATCGAAACTTACGCGGGTGAATCCGCAGGGAGCAGCTAGTATTTAAATGCGAAAATTTGTTTGAATGTATGTATGGATACATCCATCCATTCATCAAAACATTTTTACAAACTTTCGCATTTTATTAGTAGGAAGTAGGATTGAGTAGCTACTGAGTGAATTGCAGGTAGTTGACTGCACGATTGACGTAGTGGTTAAGCGATTGACTGTTGCACAGCGTGTCGCAGGTTCGATTCCCGCGCGGAACAAATATTTGTATGACCTACAAGTAGTTGTTCCAGCTTTGGGTGTTTGTGTGTGTATCCTCCGTGCTTCGGAAAACACGTTAGTTAAGCCGTTAGTCCCGGCTGTCATTCGTAGATCTGTGAGACAACCAGTCTTACCAAGGGATATCGTATTACCCAGTAACTGGATTGTGGAGGTTAGATGGCACTCGCTCCATGTAAAATACTAGTATTCAGCCGAACCCGGTTGGACTGGAGGCGGATCCCGGGCTCCAAAGCGAAAGCCGCGGATACAACCGGGAAATGCGCTTTAGATGAGAGAGAGTTACCAACTCGGTTCTATCGATTTGTTAGATAAGTTTACTCATTTATAAAATAAATTGCGTTTTTTTATTGTTTTACGTAGGTGACTAAAGCCGCCAGACGTTTTTCGATTTCCAGCGCACGCACTCGCCCTATTTTATGACTTGGTTTGTTGTTCACAAACATAAAGTTAACTTTTGTAGAAAAAACTTATTTGTACGTAAAATTATTTTTCCGAAAAAAAAAATGTTAAGAAAAATAAACATCCAGAACCCTTTATCCACTGTTTGAAGAAATACCAGGGTAAGCAAGTAAGTAAGAGGTTTGTTTTTATTGATGAACTGTTCAATGACCCCGATCAGCTGGCTTTTTGCTAGTGTTGTATTGATTTCAGTTTGAAACTGCGGTTTCTGGTATCATATGTATTGGAATAATTCATAACTTCCTACCATGTAAACATAAGGTTAGAGAACCCTTCCCGTATCGTTTCTTATCTTATCAAGAGGCCGTCCACTTGGTATGTATATACCCTTTTTGTTACACGTTGTATAAAGCTGAAGAGTTTGTTTGTTTGTGCGCGCTAATCTCAGGAACTACTGGTCTGATTTGAAAAATTCTTTTTGCGTTGGATAGCCCATTAATCCAGGAAGGCTTTAGGCTATATAACATCACGCTGTGACCAATAAGAGTGGAGCAAAACTAAACCACGCAATCGAAGTCACTGGCAGCCGCTAGTTGTATTATACAATATGTAAAGAAAACCCTGTCCGACCCATAAGGATAATAACGGTTAGGTAAACATATGACCAAATAACAATACTAATGAATTTTAAAACAATCTTTTTTCCCGCGAATTAATTCCAACTTCCCCGAAATTTGGTAATTTTTAAAAAAGTGACAACACTATTTTGACGGTACGCTTATGCGATTCGACCACGCGTCGCATGCCCTGCCCCCCGTCGCCCGCGGAAGGGTGTTCTACCGTACATGTATTAAGTTACCTCTTTTTGCAAAATAATATTTATTTTTAGGGGGATTTTTTTTTAAACTTTAGTCCGGCTTTGTCGGCATTAGTAGAATCAGTTATCGATTCCTAACAATACCTACATGCATGAGGTCAACTGAGGTTATGACCTGTGTTGCCATGAAATTACCTATTTATTTTATTTAAGTTATTTATTTTTTAGGGGGATTTTTTTTTAAGTTTAGCCTGGTTTTGAAGGCATTAGTAGAATCAGCTATCGATACCTAACAATACCTTCACGGGTCGGACAGGGTTTTCTTAACATATTGTATAGAGCGGAGCAACTACATAATACACCACCAGTATCAATATACGTTATTAATGTTCTTGACATTTTCCGAACTTATGAAGCAATGGGATTATATTATTATTATACTTATATATTTATTTGCTGTAAACATGAGGCAAATGTACAAGGAAAAGATGTGGTTGGTTTGGTTGATTTAGCAACATCTTTCAAAATGATCCTTTTTCTTCTTCTTCAGCCTATAGAGGTCCACTACTGGACAAAGGCCTCCCCCAAGGCTTTCATTCCTTTAGGGGGTTTTGCCATATTCCCCACGCTTGGCAGGCGGGTTGGGGATCGCAGTAATTTGATATTCCATAGGAGAAGCACTGCTGCTCGCTTACCTGGTAAGAGTTCCTTAGTCGCCTCTTACGACACCCACGGGATCCTCCCGTGGGTGTCGTAAGTAGTTGGTACTATTCTATCAAAATGACTCAGTTTGACATTAATAGTGTGTTAGGTAGGTACGCAATTAGAGTGCTGTTAGCTTCTTGTTCCGTTTTGATAAATTTATCTGTATACTAGCTGTGCCCCGCGGTTTCACCCGCGTAACCTTTGAACCGAAAGAGTTTAGTTGATATAAAATAAGCGCCTGTTAAAATAATGAGAGCAATATGTACGTCACCGTTTTCTCCCGTTTTCGCAAAATTTTTTGTTCCTGCTCTGCTCCTATTGGTCATAGCGGGATGTTATATACCCTATGTCCTTTCTCAGGCTCTAGACTATCTGTGTACCAAATTTCATTACAATCGGTTCAGTAGTTTTGGCGTGAAAGCCGGACAGACAGACAGACAGAGATACTTTCGCATCTATAATATTAGTATGGATTATCCGTAATCTAATATTCAATTTCACTGAAAAGTACGTTATTAACTTGTTCTTCTCCAAATAATTTCTTCAATACCTTTACAAAACTTTCCACCTACCACAAAACTTAACCAAAGTAAAACGTGACATATATTCTGCGCCATCTCCGTTTACTTCTTCGATTCATGTTAGTTTGTGTTTCAAAGAAAACATGATAATTTACTCGTTTATTCCATGTTCATGACATCTTAACATTTTGATAGCAACTGTCCCGTTGATAGGTGGAATGTGAGGCCAATTTACAAAAAAGGTTTGGGTTGGTATTGAAACTTTTTGTCTATTACTAGAAGTTCCTTATAGTCTGCAGAATGCCTTTTAACTTTTAATAGGGGCGTCATAAATGCCTTTTAATAATTGATTTTATGTACAAAAGAATCGGTCAAAAGTAAAATAAAAAATATTGTAAGTAGATACCTATCATGTTTAGATTTTTTTTTTTTAATAATTGCCACACATCGCATCACAACTGCTCAGACCCATTCTCCGTACGGCTTCACCAGACATCACGCCGGATCACGATGAATCGCTTGGCGGCAAGACTTTGTCTGGTGCGTGGTAACTTCTGCCGGCAGCTGATGTTGTGGCCTACCACCGAGAGACAATCTAATTTCATTTGACCATGTGTATTCGAACGATCGAACAAATCATCAAATTGCATAATAAACTTTTACAATTGAAGTTATACTACCAACATTTGCGATGGTATATTACAATGCCCTCCATAAATGTCATTCAATTCGCGCCAAAAAAACCGCGTAGCAATGCAATAATCATGTCCTTTGTGTGTGTGTCCTTGACTCAGAAGCGGGAACATTATAGGCTAAGGAGCGTATTACAGAACCTTCCTCAAGATTTAAGCATTACTTAAAACTATTTTCAACCAATCAAATAGCTTCAAAGAGATTTAAGTAAAGCTTGAGTTTTGAGGGATGTTCCGTTATACGGACAATGATTTACAATATTTCCGAATCATTAGTACCGGGTTAGACAAAGATAGCAGACTTCCGAAAAGTAAATATTATCTGTACAAATGTAGGCGGCACACTCACACATTCAAACGTTAATTTTAGACTTATCAACATTGGCGCAGCTCGCAGTTGCCAGGGATAAAAATGTTTATCTTCTTTTGGTAGATAAAACATCAAAAACAAGTCAAGTGCACTTCGTTCATTAAATTACTGTGTGTTTTCGTACAGTTATTTCTAACATTATAAATTGGAAAGTGAGTTTGTTTGTTTATTTGTTCCGCTTTCACGCCGTAACTACTGCCTGATTGCTTTGAAATTTTGCAGACGTAAAGTTAGAAGTCCGTATTAAATAATAGGCTACTTTTTATCCCGGAAAAATTTGATATTCCCGAGGGAAATCTAAAAAGCGCGATATAACCGAACTCCACGCGGGCGAAACCGCGGGCGGAAAGCTAGTTAATATTATACATAATAGTAAATCTGTACTTACTTTTCTTTATTTAATTACTTACTCCTTAACATTTTCTTTTTATTTTAGTCTATAACCCATCAAAACTGTTGCATATCTTAATTTTTCTGTTTTTCCTCATAGAAGTAGGTAAGTAGATAATTGTTTTCTTTTTGAGTGAAATAAAGTAGGTACCTTTCACTCAAAAAGTCTTTCTCAAGTCTGACACAGAACAGAAAACTTTCATCATTTACCTATACTTTTGGCAAGGTTAGGGTTGGCTTCCATGCTAACCGAATGCAGTTAAGTATCAATATTTTACATAGAGTGACTGCCTATGCGACCATCACAACCCAGGCGCGTGCGCTCCATAGAGGCATATAAGCACTGCATACCCTGATAATTTTCTAATTCGGAACACCCAAATCGTATTAAAATATAATTTTTGTAGTACAGTAAAATTTTATTTAAAAAACACTACAGTCTAAAACACTGACATCTTTTGGGGCTAGCGCGAACTAGCTAACACATATTATGCTTATCATCTATACACGTCACTCTAGCGCCACGGAGAAAGAGCGACGTAAGCACGAACTAAAATGCCTCCCTGGTTAGCGTGTGTGGTCGTATTTTGAATGAAATTGTTTGAATGTGTGCGTAAGCTTCTCGTGTGCGACTGTGCAATTTCATTGAGAAAATGAACCGATTTAGGCAGTGCTTATTATAATCCGGCCAATTCAAAAAGCTGACAAATTGCGTACTTAATTGTTTTTCGTTAAGATACGTTTTTATTTTACCAGACTCACAATAATAAATTACGTAATCTTTTTTGTGGCCATATTGAATATTGATGTTTGGGTGTCGTTTTGAGTGCAAACTGAATTGAATTCGTTTATTTACTTTAGATAAGTATTTCTTTCTAAAATATGGAAAATTATTCTTGTGAGCTCTGTTCTCATATGGTGATGTGTGTTTAGGTAAACTAAAAATAGTGTCTTTTTTAACATTAAGTTTTGAGCAAAAATATAAAATAGTTGTAAAAGGGCGTTGTGTTCGCGACTTGAACTTAACTCAAAAGAAAGGTAATGTCACACGTTGTTTTAATAAAAAGTATTATGATAATTATAACTGGTTAGCAGGGGTATACACACGAATTATTTTGTTTTCCGTGTATATTATTTTCAAAACATGTTAATAAAATGTTTTGGGGTTATGGATATTCAGATTTAAATATTTTCACAAAGCCTCCTCTAAATACGATTCGTCGGAAAAACATTTAGATTCTTGTTTAAAGTACCAAATTTTTGGTAGAATAGAGTCTAGTTTGAATAGACATTTAAAATAAACATTTTCAAACACAAAAAATTTTCAAAAGGTTAATCGATATCGTCTGCTTTTTAGGTAAACAAAATTTTGCGTTCCGTGGTCACGACGATTCGCTTATTATAGGAAAAATATGCAATCCAATCTACCGATCAGGTGGGTACGCGGGGCGTTGACCTCCGTCAGCTGTTGCCATGATGCAACAATGGCTAAATGTATTTGGGAAAAAATATAACATACATAGTGTAAAAATGATTGGAATCGATTCAGTTGCTTATTCTGAACAAACTATATTCAGGATTCGTATAAAGCAAAAATAAGTTTGTATAAGCACACATTTCGGTAGTGAATATGCATACCCCACTCGAAATGTCTGTGCACGCCCCTGTCACAACCGTGTTATTCGGGATTACAAAACCCCTTGGTAAAATGATTTTCAAGGTTTGACGACCCCTAACGTCTATTAAAGATCCGCGAATGACAGCCAGTACGAACGAGTTACGTGCTTATCCGGAAATAACAGAGTTATCACACCACAATCCCGCCTAATGGTAAGCAGTGATGCAATCGTTGATGGTAAAGCGCGCTAGTTTATTAAGCCTATTCACTCAAAAAACTGAGTGAATAGGAAGGAAGACAGCAGTTGAGCGAGGTGATGCAATGTTAAACCCAACAATACGACCAACGACAGCACCAGAGGGAGATTGATATGGACACCCACTACTAAACTCCCAACACAACAACATTTGGCGCATCGCACCCGGCACACATCGCACCACTACTGCGCAGACCCGTCCTCCGTATGGCTTCACCAGACATCACTTCATCAGAACACGACGAAACGCTTCTACCGATTAAACACCCACTCTTACTTCCAGTACCATGAGTCGGGAGCCCGAGAGATACCTGCACATTTGCCGCACCTCTGACTGTAATAACACCCGCACGGGTCCGACGTCAGGGGGGCCTTCGATCCCAAGCCCCCTCTTAGTTTGCCGATGTCAAAAGTAAAAAAAGATGACATTGGGTGTACCACTGTCATCACTGTCACTGCTATAAGAATATTTTGTGGCTTTAATGACCTTGACAGAGCTCTGTCGACCAACATTTAGATATATACGCTCTACATGTTATAAATAAGAACAAAATGAAATACCAGAAATCATAAATATTACAGAAAGTAAAACAGTCATAAAATGTTTTTAAATTTAAATTTTTACTAACAATTTATGGATTTTCTGAATTAAAACAACGACTATAATTAATTCCGGTGTAACTTTCTGACTATTCAAAAAAAACTATATTCAAATAAATTTCATTATTTATAAAACTAATAAGTACCTAATTCGTATGTTTACTATAACAATCACTGATGCTAAAATGAAGGATCATGTTGTTGAAACTAATGCTTAATAGAATAAAGCTTGAAATAGGACTGGTATCACTGAGCGAAGGTTGAGTTCATGGCGACTGATACAGTAGTTTAGTCATCGGTCACTGCCCGCACAGAGCGCGCACGCAAAGTACGACAACGTTGTGAATTGTGACAAGTGTGAGTGGTCCAGTTGATAAACAAATACTCAGAAATGACAACACTCCCAATTAAAGACTTTCACTAGTAATTGTACAGTGTTCAAACAAAATGGAAAATACTCGAGATACACTCAATAAAAATGGATTAATGTTCTTTTACGCACGCGAATATAAACCGACTGCAGTGAAAATTAAAAACATCGAGAAAATTTTGAACGATGGCGCTTATATTAACTTCACCGATGCGAACGACAAGAAGAACACTATCTTGCACATCGCAACTGAACTAGAAGAAAAAGATGTGGAATTCCTCTTAAAAAAAGGTGCACTTTTAATAATCAATTTGGATAATAAAACACCATTACAAATAGCAGAAGAGAAAAATACAGAGGTCAGTAAAGAAATTCTTAATATTTTAACTAAAAATGGAAAACATTTTCCGCGTATCGATGTGTCAAGAAACCTTCAAAGAGAATCATATCCGAATCGTTCAATTTCCCAAAACAATGATCCCACCACTCCAACAGAAGCTGTGTATAAGTATAAAATACGAAAAGGTACTTCGGGTGCAACTGGTCAATTATACGAAACTAAACTGTTAAGCTTAGTCCTGCATCGAGCATTACATGATAACGAGATTGAAGAATGTTACTTAGCAACCAACATAAATGATATTGGAGATTTTGATGACATTTGCTATAGATTTCAAATGCAAGAAGATGGCAAGACTAAACACGTTATGTGTTTCATACAAGCCAAACACCGAGAAGACCTTAACAAAACACTATCCGAAGGCAGTTTGACAAGTGACTCAGGAGATTTTAGTTTGATAAAATATTTTGATAGCTATTTAAAAATTAAGCAAAAGTTTGTGAATCTTCAATCCGCTATCCCAGATCCCATGTTCAAAGGTGAGTTCAATGATATTGATTGTTATTTTATTTTGTATACGCCTCTTAAAAGAAATGAAAATTTTGTTAGAATTCATACTAAGAACAAACCTGTTCATCATAAATTGCATAATTTTATAAACACGGGGGATAAAAAGGAAGATATCTTTCAATTTAAATATGAAATCAGTGAAATCAAGTCTTTGTCGAACTTTATGCAACAAGGACGCATTAAAGCTTTGGGGAAACATTTTCTTACCTGTATTTTGTCTGGAAAAACTAGTGAAATAATGAATAATTAAGACTTAATGAAAATATATCATCCAGCTTTAGCTCAAAACGTTATCGAAATCACAGGTAGTGAACCAAATTTGAAAGGAAAATTTCGTAAAGATTTTTTTGATAGCGATGACGATCTTTTATTAACTTTGAAAGTTGAACTCTACGAGTTAATCGTGATGAAACAAACAAAGAAGACAAAACTTACGAAAGATGAAGTTAAAGAGAAAATTAAGGATATCGTGAATAATCCATGCGCTCAGACTATTAGCACTTTGATTGGAGAAGTAATACTTTTTTGTGATAAAAGTAATAAGCTATTCCTCGAAAAGAAGAAAATAGATAAAAGTCAATATGAAACTGACGAGATACACGAGATGAACCATTGTTTGCAAAAATGTCAAGTCTTACAGGCTGAAATTAATGATGCAATTAATATAATTGGTAAAAATAAGCTGGAGTCACTCACCTTCAAACTGCCACATAACTTTGGTAACTCCGACTTTCCAAAATTAAGAAGAGAAGACATATTTGCTGAAAAAATTTATCAATTAATTAACGATGCAAAGTTACGCATACAACAAAAACGAAACGATAAAAAGAAGGAGGAAATTAAATATCCAATGGAAATATGCATATATGATACAAACTTTGGTTCTAATTTAATACCAAAAGATCGTCAACTGTCGGCCACAGAAATAAGCCGTACAGTAGGCAATCTCTTACAATTTGATAAAGAAACGCAATCTTATATATTTAATACAAATGAAGAATCACTTAGAGAAAATACAAAGAACATGCTAAATGAGATAAGAAAACTAACACAAGACGATTTGGCCCTCTACAAAATTTATGTCAAGATAAATAACTTTCCACGGACTTCTTTTGAACCGAACAAGAATGATGAAGAACTCGTGGAAGATTATTTAAATAAATTATGGCTCTACACAAACCAAGCTAATGAAGAAGCAGTGGAAAACATACTAAAAAAGGAAATCGATCTACACTATAACACAGACAAAAGGCAAAACCAATTTCTGTTCCAGGTGCATTCCGACGCTATTTATCTAAGATTTCATGACGAAATACAAAAATGGTGGAAATCACAATCACAAGCCCGTTACCTTACTAAAACTGATACTATTTTTGATGAAGCTAAGAAAGACATCATAAACAGTCCAATATTAACGGTACTTAATTTTATGTTCATAAGATCTCTGAAAAGGTTAGATATTGAATTTGATGCTGATGCAATTAATTCTATGGACCTAGAGAAAATAATAAAAAATAAAAAAATACTAAATATACTCTCTGCGGCGGTTATTTTAAGTGCCAATAAAATAATGCAGTTGGACAGATTACGAAACAACTACACCTTTATAAATTTAGATTATGTGCACGTACTTCCAGAAAATGAAAAAAATCAACTAATGAATGAACTAAGCGAAATGAAAGCAGTCACATTAGTTATAATTTGTGAAACTTCCTTAGATGAACGGCACGAAAATACGATCAATGAAATAATTAAAATATATAAACAAAATATTATCATTATAACAGATATGTTATTACAAGAAAAAATATACCAAAATAACGACTACATTGTTTATAATGATGAAAACATAAATTTAAATAATTTAAATCATGACTCACAATCGAAAGTTCTAAAAGAATTCAAAGTATGCTACCAGGGAGAGGAAGTAACATTAAAATCAATAATAGACGATAATTCAAAAACTTTAATACATGCTAAAATATTGTGGTCATTGTTGAACAAGGTGAAAATAGAAATAGGGCAAGCAATTGACACATTTAAATATGATGAAATAAAAGATTGCTATGTCAATAGAAGTTTACTTCGGGATGACAAGGAATATGAAGTTAACACATTAAATAGCTTTGATGATAAAATCGTCTTAATAACTTCTTTGCCTTGTATGGGTAAGACTATTCTTCTCACTCATTTATCCTTGGAAACTAAGAAAATTGACCCAAAGCCTTGGATTGTACAAATCAATATGTCAGCTCACAACAATGATTTTGCGCGGTGGAAACCAACCGTGACTCATGTAATGAGATTCCTTTGTAAATCTGCACTTAAAACAATAGACACTATCCAAAAACTTAATTTTACCGAGAGCATAGATCAAACTGTTCTACTTAATAGGGACAACTTAGAAGATATTCCTTTTGAATTAGAGTGGTTTATTCACTTTTATAATCAGGGAAATGTAATATTATTATTCGATGGATTTGACAAAATTCATCCACATTTTACCGAGGAGGGGATCGAATTATTACGTGAACTTAAACGAGCCAACAAACAAATGTGGATAACAAGTAATTGCTATTGTGTCCATATTCTGGAGAAAGAACTACTAGAAGATTCATACAAGCTCGAGCGGTTGTCGACGAAAGAACAAGAAAGCATTCTGCGTAGATTCTGGAAAACGAACCTGAAGCTTGAAAAACTAAACCATGAACAGTGTAATAATATCAGTGTATTTATAAATTACGTCATGAAATTGTTCAATTGCAAAAGCGATGTTTTCACTCAAGAAAGACCCATTTTTCCTTTATTAAGTATACCACTCCATCTTGTCTATTTAACGGCTGTTAATTACTTTAAAAATGAAATGAATAGTCTCTCACCACAATTCCTTCGTGAAGTAATAAAAGAGAAATGGAGATTAAATTCTTATACATCCGTGGATCGATTTTTGCGAAATGACGACGAGGACACTTTGGAGTTGGCGGGTACACCTTTACATATGTATATAGCTGCCAATTATTTCAAATTAAAGATAACAGATGAATTCAAATTAAGCTTTGATGAAGATGCAATTATTACTAGAGCAAATGTATATATAAACGCAATAACCTCGTACGAGCTATTCCTTAAAAACAATATTAAACATATTTGTGAAATTAAGAACAGAAATATTGAGAAAGAACAAGATAAACTGCGGGATGAATTTCGTGAATCTCATAAAAAATTGGCTTTATATGCAATATGTAAGGAGAGTGATATATATAAACTACTTACTAAAACTGAAATATCTGAAGTTAATATCATGATTAAAAAGATTGAATCAGGTGAAATGAAGACTCCATTCATAGACAGCGTCGTGGACGGTATACCACAATTCTACAACTTAATATTTGCTGAATACTTTATTGTTGAATTCGCCTCAGATTTGATAAAATGCGTATTCCACAAGAACATGAAACATTTGAGACCAGATTCATTGTGGGATTTCGTTGTGAATGGAATACTTATGTTCTGCCCCCCAGGAGTTAGAAACGCATTCGACTACAAATTAAAATATGATCCAGAGTTAGTGGAAGCGGCAAGTAATGAGAAAACTAACAAGATAATATTTGAACTATTTTTAAAACAAAAAGCGAAGTCTGAATTTGCTGGTCGTGATGCCGAAACCTGTTTAAATGTTGCAATAAGTGAAGGTTTAGTTAACATCACAAATCTTTTATTGAAAAGTGTTCGTCGATATGTAACAAAAGATAACGTCGATGGAATCTTGAGCATCCTTAAATCTAGTGCATTTATATTGGGGGCAGTGAAGCCCTCTTGGAAAGAACATACAGTCGATGTAATGCGATGTATCGATACCGCGGATGGTGAGAGTTTGATAGAAATAATAAATTCAACCGAAATGGAAGGTTTGTCGAAATCACTGGCTAGTTTCTACACGAGCACCGACATGGGGCAGGAATTACAAGAAAAGATAAAAAAGGAAATTTGCGAACCAATCCAGCAGCTTACAGAAAATTTAGTAGAATTGAGCGAGGACAACGAAAACCTGACTAAATTGGTTGATGTTATGCGTTATAACCTTCCTGAAATAGTCAACTCACTGACTGGTCAGTCTAGTAAGGAGGATGAAGAACAAGGAACCTCAGATGAACCTTGATAAAGTACGTTCATTTTCACTTTTAGTCTAACCGGATACAGCTGAATAACAGCTAAAAATCTCATTATCTCACCGTGAATTGCTTTCTTTTTTTTTTTTTTTTTGTTATGGCAGAAGTGGGAAATCCTCATGAACGCCCAGACTGCCTCACTGGTGCGCACGTCTAAGCAGTGCCGGACTCTTACAGGCTAAAACACACTCCTGCCATTTTCAGTGTCCTCCTGACGTAGTCAGAGACCTTTTCTGTAATGTTTCTGTTTTGTTTGCGTTCTAAGTGTTTTGATTTTACTGATTTATATTTAGGTTTATAATAACTTGGTTTTAACTTGCATTAATTATTTACTTTTAATATTTATAAGTTTTTTTTTTTTGTTTTTATCTGTATATTTGTTATATGCTTCACCGTAAATTGTTAGTAGAAGAGAGCTTGGAGTGAACTCCCAATAGTGTATTATGTAGTGTGTGTCAATAGTTTCCCTAGCATTAGTTAGAATGACGGATATTTTTGATGGAATTGCGTAACGCAGTATTAGTAGCAATGAGTTTAATTTTGACAGTTCAGCCACATTCATTGCGTTGTTAAGGTTGTGGAGCAGACACATATTTGAACATATGGAGCAATGGATTATCAATATGCTTCAAAATGATTATGATTGAGTAATAATGTGTTACGCAATTAGGGTGCTGGTTTCGGTTCTTATATGGGTTATTATAGAACCGAAACTTGTTAAAATTAAGATTAAGTTATAGTTAAGGTACTGTTGGTGTTTGGGGCAGGTTGGAAAAAACTGAAAGAGTAGTTTCAGACCCTGATTTATGATCGAAAGACGTTGGAATTTTCTTCAGGAAAATTTTCAAAATCTCTGTCTTTTTTTTCACATGATTTGTGACGTGTATATAACAACAAAATTCTGCCCTGTACAGTGTACACTGTACACCTCATTTTATTTTTTTTCAAAAATACGATAAAACGTTAACTCAATGTAACTCGCTTATCAAGAAAATCATAAACGTAGGTCATTCACCTCACAGCTGATTTCTTGTCTCAGTGTCACAAAGAAAACGTTCAGCTTGCGTTTTATAGTTTTTTTTTTTACTCATATTCTACTTATTGTACCACTCTGAATTCATACTTTTCGTTTTTGCCAAGCTACACAGCTGCACAGTAGAATTTTTTATACTCCAGCACCCTAATTGCATAACACTCTATTACTATCAAATTGGAATCATTTCGAAACCATTGCTTCATATGTTAGGAAAATGTGTTTGCTCAAAAACATAAATAGCGCAATGTATGTTGTTGAACTGTCAAAATGAAACCGATTGCTACTGACAGTATATTACGTAATTACCCTGCCGATTCATTTTATTGTGTTGTATTGTGTCATGACCCTAACTGACGAAGTTTTAGCTAATCAAAACTCTTTTGCGTGTATTTCATGTAGTCCAGAACATCATTTATTTTATTTTTCAATGGCTTTTTATGTCGGTACGTCATAACTTCCTTCATACTTTATCAATATACATGAATGGAGCATCATTTTAAAGCTTTTCTATACCGCTACATCAGGAAAATGTACAAATTACTCCTATTTCAGTGGTTTTTTTGAAAATTTACCATTGTAATTGCAAATACTTGGCACGGGCCACCTAGAATTTATTTGATTGGTTAATCTCAAGTCACGACACAGTAATTATATTGCTAATTGCATAAAGCCACAGGGCTTTATGAAATTAGTAATATACTTCAAAAATTATTCAGTTTTAGTTATTGTGTTATTCAATTAGGGTACTATAGTGTAGGCTTTGAAATAAAATCTTAGCTTTTAAAAAGAAAACCGAATCGGGAAATGTGTCATAATATTAGCATAAGATTTACTTAATAAAATTTAAGGATGTTAATTTAATTAAAATGTTATGACCGCTACTTTATATTTAATTCTAGCGGCCGCCAGCGACTTCGTTCGCGGCGGTTTAGTTATGCTCCGCTCCTATTGGTTGCAGCGTGATGTTATACATATAGCCTAAAGCCTTCCTGGATTAATTAATTTACTTAAAAACTGTCTATTATTTAATTATTAAAATAATTAAATAGTGTAGCGCGAAGAAAAATGTGTTGCTATGCTATGGCTCGCCTTGTGTTGACGCGCACCCTTTCCGCGGGATGACGCGGGCGCGGAACGCCAGTGCTCCACCGGACCGCCGACCGCGAACATACGTAGGTCGGCGAAGTAACAGTACTTCCACGACTCCCGCAATACGCCTCTATGTTTATTAGTAAATTAAGCGTAATCCTATATCTTTGATGTGACTGTTAATAAAAGCTTGTTCTTGATTAAATAGTCGTATTAAAATAGTAGACAGTTTTTACAATTATAAGAACCTATTTAATTTATTACACATTTTTAAACTATCTGTTGTATGTTGTATTTCTATCTAAGTATGTATATTAAGTCAGAGCGCAATCTGACTTTACTCTGCAGTAAAGTAAGCGTCGCATACGCATGCATACGTACATTATATCTGTTTGGTATTAATATTAACGTTTATTATAATTATAGTCCAAATGAAACTTGCTCACATCCACTTATGAAAATATTAGGTATCTAACGTTAACCGCAGAATAATAAGGTTTGTATTCGAATGTTATTTTTAATTGGTAATGTTAAGTGCAATCTCTGTACCTATAAGTTTATTTTGTTAGTCTGCTGGTAAACATGAATCATGATATTGTAACCAAAATAAAGTCTGAATGGCGCCGTTAGTTCCGATTTTAGCCACATGCTAAATACCCTTGTAGCACAGTATAAAATCCATACAGTAGGTCGCCGCCTTTGACCTCGTGTAAAATGCCGACATCGTCTAGACAGTAAGGCATCGGCCAGGGTTGTCACAAATAAACAATATTTATGAAATTATTTATTTATTGCAGATGAACATCGATAGCTGTATTATATTTAGGTAATTAATTTGCTATTTTTACTAAGGAAACAACTCGAGACAGATTTAAGTTATTTATTATTATTTAAGTTATTTAGTTGGCATTTTCATAACCAGCACCCCAATCCACCTCGGAATAAACACCCATATCATATTGTAAATATGTACTTACTTACATTTAAATTGGCGTCCGCCATCTTGGATTTCAAAAAGGATAGCTTTTACGTAACAAGCATCCCAATTATATTTACTCAAAATTGACACCCATATTATATTATAAAAAAATTACATCCGCCATCTTGGATGTCAAAAACGATGGCTTTTTCATAACAAGCACCCCAATTATACTCAAAATTGACACTCATATCAAATTATAAAACAAACAAATAAAAAAACAAACACGCGTTAGCCCTTGATGATAGATACCGAGCTATGAACATCGTTTTGTTCGCAGCTCGGGTGCCGCTTACCTGCGTCTCGTCTAGACGTCTTCGTTGGACGACTGTATGATTTTTAGACTGTGCTTGTAGCATTGTACTTACTTAAGCTTTATGTATTACATCACTTATGTATATATTATTCAGTGAATAAAGAACTTTGCATTTATTAGGCATTGTTTGTAAACTAAGTACAAGGTAGAATGGGGTTGACGTATCCGTGTGGATAAAAACCCCTTGTCTATAAATAATGAGAATTAAAAAAAAATAAACAGCTTTAAGAAATGTTGCTATTTTCTTTCATACTACCCATCTTTCGAGTTAATGAAAGGAAAATTAGCATGAATTATAGTAGGTAATTTACAGATGATCGACTTTTTAAAATTATAGATTACATGAATTAAAGAAAGGAAGCTAATAAAATTAGTACCTTCATATTTTTTTAGTTTTACACAAAGAAATTAAATTTATCTTAAGTCTCTTTGATTTTAAATGACGAGAATTGGCCTTCTGGGTGGTTACTATGACGTGCTAAAACCATGATGGTTCCAGTGTCAAAGAAATATGGAGCTACACTAATACAGGTTGAATAGCGTTATCCATGGGCGTACACAGCTTTTGGCCTGGGCAAGACAGGCCTAGGGCTAGTAAGTAAAATTTTTAGAGTGAGTAAGTAATCTTTGTGCGCTATAGTCCCACGAATTAAGTAAACGACTACGAAGAAGTTTTAAAAATAACTTTATTTCTACTCAGTAATGGCGTAACAGTAATTAATTAATTCTACATTTTTATTAATTAATTACTTTACGCACAGAATTAACACTGGATGGATGAAATGGCGGCAGGTCACGGGAACAATCTGCGACTCCCGCATTCCCCTTAAACTTAAGGGGAAAATATATAAAACCATGATCCGACCTGCTGTCTTGTATGGATCAGAATGTTGGGCTACGAAAGGGATGAATGAAAAGCAATTGCATGCAGCCGAGATGAGAATGCTAAGAGGGATGTGTGGTGTTACACGAATGGATAGAATAAGAAATGAGTACATAAGAGGAAGTCTGAAAGTGGCACCGGTAGCTGAAAAGTTGTGTGGAAATCGGTTATCATGATACGGGCATGTGTTACGGAGAAATAAGGAGAATGTCGTGAGGAGAGTTTTAATTATGAATGTTGATGGCTAAAAGAGTAGGGGAAGACCAAAGAAACGATGGATGGAATGTGTGAAGGATGATATGGCTAAGAAGGGGGTGACTGCCGAGATAGCTTCTGATAGGGATGTATGGAAGAAAAAGACATGTTGCGCCGACCCCAAATAAATTGGGATAAGGGCAGGAGAATGATGATGATATTAATTAATTACTTTATTCATTCTACATGGTGTGTGTACCGCCACCACATACGTACTCTAGATCGTTTTCACCTTAAATGTCTCCGATCCATTATGAAGATCAAATGGTCTGACAGAGTGCGAAATACCGAAGTCCTGCGACGAGCCAATCTTGGTGGCATTGAGGCTTATTTAATGCGTCGACAGCTTCGGTGGTGCGGACACGTATCGGCGGACGAAAGCGCATCTTCTTCTCCGAGCTGGAGGAGGGCAAGCGAAAGCATGGCGGACAACTCCTCCGGTTCAAGGATGTCTTAAAATGACACATGAAGAGATGCAATATAGAACCCTCTGGATGGGAGCGTTTGGCAGCAAAACGGTCAGAATGGCGCAGAATGGTGTACGGACAAGTACGCGAGTTTGAGGAGCAGCGCAAAGCTGACCTCGATGCCAAACGCGACCGATTAAAGGCTCGCCCACCTGCTGCCATCACATACAACTACGTCGACGGCGTGCTTACGTGCCCTAAGTGTGCACGAAGTTTCGCCGCTAAGATAGGCTACATAAGCCATCTTCGGGCGCATGAGCGCCAAATCATCGGCTAGGAGTCGAAGTGGTCGCCGTGGCCGAAATCGGTCGGGAACATCATCATCATCAATTCTACAACATATTGATCTTATATACTAATCTTATTGTTAACTAAGCATCTAAGTTAGTGACGCATGTCCTAGATAACGTCTGCTGAATTATACTTAAAATGCTAAATAATAATTATAGGTAAGTATTAGCTGATGAAGCTAATATTGGAGGGTTGGGGTTCGTTTTTTGGCAATTACACCGTACAATTTGGCAGTGACTACAGCGTGGTTTATTTAAAAATTAGAGAGATAAGTCCTCTTTTATAGTTTGTTTTGTAATTAGGAGAGTTCATAAATGTGCCACGAGATTTTCAGGAGGGTCACCTGCCCCCCTCCCCCCTAGCCCTGGGTAAGCCCAAGGCGCTATCCCTTTTTGACAACCGTTTAATGATGGTTTTAACATATCATAGTAAGGCCCCTGAACGTTTGCCTGTCCTCTACCATTCGTCAAATCGTTGTATAACATGGAATACCCAAGACTGACACCATTACCCTCTCACTATAAAACCTCAAACTTCTAGGCTAGGAGTGTCCAGGCTAAGTCAAACTCTGACACTGAAGAAATATGTCAAAACAAAATGCTTAATGGTTTCAGAATAATTTTACCTAACAGTTATAAATTACAGTGAAATGTACTTAAAATGATCTCTTCAGTGATTCCAGTCGTATTATTGTGGGCTACGGTAAGTTCTTATGATTATGCTATTTTATTACACGAATCTAGAAGGTTGCATTACTTGTATGGTCCCAGCGAAAAAAGAACCGAAAGTTTGTTACGAATTACATTAATATAGAAAACTTGGTGAGTAATTTGACAATATAACGCTATATTTGTGATCTCATAGTTGACCTTGAGAGGTCGTGACTACTTAACCAGACTATCATCTCTAGAGGCTTAAACAGAGGTGAACTTATAGAAGTAGTATTTCGATGGTTATTTCTAAGTCTTATGAAATCGCGGAACCTGACCGGAAACGGTCTTCAAAGGCGAAGAGTAGCCAGTCTGTAGGTGTTCTATAGGATGCATTTTGGAGAGTGTGCGCGGGAATTGCATGACTTAATTCCTTCGTCTCCGTTCAATCATCGGACGACCCGTCGTACGGCGAATACCCTTTACTTTGTTGACACCACTATGATCCGGACGAAGCGTTTCGCCTCGTCTTTATACCGCGTAACGTCGAGGGACTGCAACAATTGCCAGCGACGGTGTTTCAGTCTGACTACAATTTAAGTGTCTTCAAGGCTAGAGTGACTAGGCTCTTAATAAACTAGCGTGCTTTACCATCAATTATTGTATCACTGCTTACCATCAGGCGGGATTGCGGACAAACACAGCTTATATTTCTTCTTCTTCTTCAGCCTATAGAGGTCCACTGCTGGACAAAGGCCTCCCCCAAGGCTTTCCATAATGATCGGTCTTGTGCTGCCCGCGATCTTCACCAGGTCATCGGTCCACCTTGTTGGGGGCCTTCCTACGCTGCGTCTTCCGGTACGTGGCCGCCACTCCAGAACCTTACTGCCCCATCGGCCATCGCTTCTACGAGCAATGTGCCCTGCCCACTGCCACTTAATTTTAGCGACTCGAAGAGCTATATCGGTGACTTTGGTTCTTCTGGGGATGTCCTCATTTCTGATTCAATCCCGCAGAGAAACTTCGAGCATAGCTCTTTTCATCCCCCTTTGTGTGACTCTGAGCCTTTGTATGAGTCCCATTGTGAGCGACCACATTTCAGTTTATATTTAAATAATAAAAAACCCTATTGCCATCAACGAGCACAAGTCCAAGCTCCGGGCTGCTACTACTTGCCGCCAAGCAATTCGTCGTGTTCCGGCATGATGTCTGGTGAAGCCGTACGGAGGACGGGTCTGAGCAATTGTGTTGCGATGTGTGCCGGGTACGATGCGCCGCATTGTTGGTCTTGTTGTTGGGTTTAACATTGCATCACCTCGCTCAACTGCCGTCTTCCTTCCTATTCGCTCAGTTTTTTGAGTGAATAGGTTCTTAATAAACTTGCGAGCTTTACCATCAACGATTACATCACTGCTTACCATCAGGTGGGATTGCGCTCAAGCACTAGTTTATAGATATAAAAAAACTGCTACTAAAATTTTCTGATAAGAACCCAATGACGCTTTACCCCACTTGGGAATCGAACCGAGAATCTCATACTCAGCATTGACACGTAGGACTACCAAACCAACGAGACAAATTAATTTTAGTTATCTAAAGTAATAAAATTCGTGCCAGGCCGCTCGTAGCCGGTTTAAAGGCATCATTACATTGACCGGTCATCCGCCTGGCCTTACTTAACCGAAACATGTAGTCTGTCCCCCATTAGACCCAGGCACTATGATAAAGTGACAATATAGACGACCCGCATGCAAAATCTTATAACAGACCCATTTTATGGTGCGGAAAATTAAACTGTCCTCCATTGGCTAAGGGACACTATTATCTATAAATATCTACGAGCATACTAAATCATAAGTCGTGGTAGCTTAGTGGTTAAAACACCAGCCTCTCAAGCATGAGTGCGCGGGTTCGATTCCGGGTCAGGCAAAGTACCAATGTAACGTTTCTTTAAGAAAAGTTATGCCAATGTAACTTTTCTTAAGTTATATGTACTTTCTAAGTATATCTTGGACACCAATGACTGAAGGTGAAGGAAAACATCTCGAGGAAACCTGGGCTTTAAGTCTGAAATCGCCAACCTGCTGTGAGCAAGTGTGGTGATTCCGCTCAATCCTTCTCTGTATGAGAGGAGATATGTGTCCAGCAGTGGGACGATAAAAAAGTTAATGATGATGATACTTAATCATCATCATTTCAGCCGACATCTACTGCTGGACATAGGTCTGCCCCCAAGGTTCTCCACGACGACCGGTCCTGCGCCTCCCGCATCCAGCAGTTTCCCGCGACCTTCACCAGGTCGTCGGTCCACCTTGTCGGGGCCTGCCCAAGCTGCGTATTATTCACACGACAAAGCCCGGGATGGTGCCAGGAGGTGCTTGGGGGAGCCTATGTCCATCAGTGGATGTTTTACGACTGAAATGACGAAGGTTTACTCGCGACAGTAATCCCAATGTTCCAGGTATTCACAATGAAAATAAAAACCTAAATTTTATAGCTCCATAAAAATTTCACTGCGCAACGAAACGGCGGGTTATGTGCGAAAAAAAATGACAATATCCATTAACACAAACACAGGTGTTCGGAACACATAGAGAGTACTGTACCAGCTTTGTTTTACATATCGGAAAATGATTTCAATATGCCTCCCAGCTTATTAAGCGAGTTCATTACATAAACAGCGCGTGGCATAATGCACATGAAACGACCATTTTGACAATATTCATTGCGTTATTTATATTTTTGAGCAAACTTTAACGAGCCCCATTGATAAAATATTAAACAGATACGATATATTAGAGGAGACCTGTGCCCAGTAGTGGGACGATAAAAGGTTGATGATGATGATGATGATGACGATATATTCTAACAAACTGACCAAAAAAAAATGTGCCGAACACAGCAGCAGCACACATGCATATTTTTATTCGGCATAAATTGGTACATTGGTGGTGGTGATTTAGAGTCTATAGCTGAGTCATAAAACCAATTTGGACCTACGGGATTCAACTATGGTCTTCGGCCAGTAAATCGAACATACTCTGCCTCCAAAGAGCCCAAAACAACATTCTCAGGACCATAAGTGGTGCAGCTTGGCTTACACGTAACACTGAGATACATGAGTACCTAAATATGAAGACTGTCATTGAAGAAGCCCAACAATACTCAGATAACTATGCTGAACGATTAAAGCTCCATCCCAACCCATTGACAAGCGTGCTTCTAATGCGAAACAGAATCAATCGCCTGAAAAGAGCAAATGTGCTGTTTGACTAAGGAGAGTTAAGGCAGTGGCTTTAACTCACCAAAACTTCCAATCACTGCAACACATCTGATTATAGTCCTGAAGACTGATCGCAGATAAAAAAAAGAAGAAGAAAAAAAAAATTGGTACAGTGTGAGTGAGATGGGGCGCAATCTAAAGCATAGAGAAGAAAAAGATGGCTAGTGTTTGTCGTTTGCGCTGTTAGTGTTTGTCGTTTGTTTTTACGAGTGTATCGAGAGTGACTAAAGCGAGATACAGGACTTACTTCCTTTTGTACGCTTCATTTTTAGTGCGCTGGTGACACATCTACCTTAGTTTAATATTTTATCAATGTCGAGCCCCGGTTTCTTTTTTCACAAACTAATTTAATTTCAGTGCATCTTTTTGTTTCTACTTTATTAAGAAAAGGACAGAAGATTGATATATTAATTTAGTCCTGTCAAATTAGTCGGCGCCTGACGTAAATTGACGTAGTTTAGTCGCCATTTTTAATCGCTCTAAACTGTCTATGGAATACCTTAATTTGACAGGACTGAACTAATATGAAATCGAAAGAAAAATATGCACTGAATTTAAAATTAGTTTAGTTTGTTAACTAATCGGCATCAATTTAGTTTTTGTTGAACTGTCAAAATGAAGGCCTGATACTGTTTTCGTATTTAGCAGTCACTCTGCTGTTTGAATCTAGCATGACTGAATTTTTTTTTTTTTGTTTTTTATAATTATAAACTAGTGCTTGACTGCAATCCCGCCTGATGGTAAGCAGTGATGCAATCGTTGATGGTAAAGCGCACTAGTTTATTAAGCCTATTCACTTAAAAAACTTAGGAATAGAAAGGATGACGGCAGTTGAGTGAGGTGATGCAATGTTAAATCATATAAAGTGGTGCGCCGCAGGAGACGCCCTGATCGGGAGACAACATCGATCTCCCGGCTAGCGTAAGCGCGGGCTTGCGGGCGACGGGGGGCAAGAGCACGAGCGGGCAGCTTGCCGCCCGGTAAAAACCTGCAGGGTAACACCACTATCAGTAGCAATGAGTTTCAATTTGACAGTACAACAATGTTCATTGCGTTATTTACGTTGTTAAGCAGACACACTTTTCGAACACATGGAGCAATGGATTAGCAATAGGCTTTGAAATGATTCCAACTGATAGTAATAGTGTGTTACGTAATTAGGGTGCAGACCTGAATCGACGGCGAGTTGTACCACACGCGCCTCAAAGAGATGTCAGCACAACATGACGGGGTCCACGAAGGCCGATGCCTGGGCCAGGACTGCGGGTTGGTTGAAAGAGAAACCGTGGTCCTGACGACCAGACAAGTGAAGAAACACGGATGGGTTTTAGTCAGTAAAAGTGTGACACGTCCTTCCGTTCCACCCAGAGCGGGAGAAGTCATTTGATGATTTCCCAAAAGGGTATTGTACGGTACAGACGTAGTCGCCAAGAGACGCAATATAGAACCCTCTGAATGGGAGCATTTGGCAGCAAAACGGTCAGAATGGCGCAGAATGGTGTACGGACAAGTACGCGAGTTTGAGGAGCAGCGCAAAGCTGACCTCGATGCCATCATCATCATTCTCCTGCCCTTATCCCAATTTATTTGGGGTCGGCGCAACATGTCTTTTTCTTCCATGCATCCCTATCAGAAGCCATCTCCGCAGTCACTCCCTTCTTAGTCATATCATCCTTCACACATTCCATCCATCGTTTCTTTGGTCTTCCCCTACTCTTATAGCCATCAACATTCATAATTAAGACTCTCCTCACGACATTCTCCTCAGTTCTCCGTAACACATGCCCGTACCATGACAACCGATTTCCACACAACTTTTCAGCTACCGGTGCCACTTTCAGACTTCCTCTTATGTACTCATTTCTTATTCTATCCATTCGTGTAACACCACACATCCCTCTTAGCATTCTCATCTCGGCTGCATGCAATTGCCTTTCATTCATCCCTTTCGTAGCCCAACATTCTGATCCATACAAGACAGCAGGTCGGATCATGGTTTTATATATTTTCCCCTTAAGTTTAAGGGGAATGCGGGAGTCGCAGATTGTTCCCGTGACCTGCCGCCATTTCATCCATCCAGTGTTAATTCTGTGCTTAACCGTCCGAAACGCGACCAATTAAAGGCTCGCCCACTTGCTGCCATCACATACAACTACGTCGACGGCGTGCTTACGTGCCCTCAGTGTGCACGAAGTTTCGCCGCCAAGATAGGCTACTTATGCCATCTTCGGGCGCATGAGCGCCAAATCATCGGCTAGGAGTCGAAGTGGTCGCCGTGGCCGAAATCGGTCGGGAACATCATCATCAGTCGCCAATGCATATTTTGCGCCTACACTAGGAAATCTATAGTAACCGACCGAATTTTCGATGTCGGTTTAGTTTAGGAAAAAACATGAGATAATGATTTTTTTTTTTTTCATGAGATGATAATGATAATTTTCGGCGGCAAACTTGCTGAAGCTACAACCGAAACCGAATGTGCATTCGGGAATTGTCTAATTGTGAACGGTCATGTTCGGCGCGTTGAATGAATGAATGAATCGGAGCCAATGTCGTGATTCGCTCATTTTTAACAACGTTTTCTTTATTTTTCCCTTAAAATATAATCATTATAAGAAAGTTTCGGTTTTAGCCGAAACAGATCGTTGCCGAAATTCGTTTTCGGTTTCGGTTATGGTAGTACTTAAAACTAGTTTCGATTGGACACTTAAAATCTATACTGTCTATAGCATTACGAGACCAAAATCCTGAATCCACTAGAAATGCCAGAATGTTTCAAGTTACGCGTAACGCAGCAATATTTCATAACTCATTTATACATTCATTCTACTTTTAAAAAGAGGGAATTGAAAAAGTTTGTCCAAAAACGTATTACTTTTTTTCATAGCTGTACTTAATAAAATTTTGCTGTTTTTGGCGTATAGATCCTATTAACCTAATCCCGCAGCCAAATTGTGTAACACACTATGACTGCCAATTTGAATAATTTTGAAGCATCATAATCATCATCAACCTTTTTATCGTGCCACTGTAGGGCATAGGTCTCCTCTCATACAGAGAAGGATTGAGCGTTATCATCACGCTTGCTCAATGCGGGTTGCCGATTTCAGACTTAAAGTCCAGGTTTCCTCCAGATGTTTTGCTTCACCTTGTAATCAGTCATTGGTGTCCAAGATATACTTTGAAAGTACATGTAACTTAGAAAAGTTATATTGGTACTTGCCTGACCTGGAATCCAACCCACACACTCATACTTCAGTGAGTGGTGGCTATTGCTCCATATTTTCGAAAATTATGTCATCTCAACAATGTAAATAACGCAATGTATTATGTTGAACTGCCAAAATGAAACATTATTATTGATAGTGTGTTACGCAAATACCTTGCTCGTTATATGTGTTCTCTCGGCGCTCTGTGATTAGAGCTCCGGCGGGATCTGATAGCGACATTGAGACTGCGATTATCGCAACCAGTGCTCGGTAAGTCCTCTCTTTGGGGAGTTGTTAGAGAGGCGCCACGGCGCCCCCATCTTCCGCCTGACGCTGGATCACACCGGACACGGCTGTTTCAGGAGGTTCCTGTTCCGGATAAAGCGGGAGGAAATGCCAGGGTGCCACCGCTGTGGGGATCACCCTGAGAACACGGTGGAGGATACGATGGAGGTTTGCCCGGCTTGGGTAGAGCTGCCGTGTCCTCGTGGCGGTGATCTCTCGCGCCCGAGACATTAGAATATGTATCAATACCTAAGCATGATAAAACAAAATAGTAGTTCATGATACATAATGAGGGATATTAAGCACGAGTGTGAGTTTAAAAAACGAGCGAAGCGAGTTTTTTATTAGTATCACACGAGTGTGTAATACCTAATTATGTACAGTTTCATACACTACTTTATCTAATCTCAGTGCGTCTAACGCCAACGCAACACAATTCCATTTATTCAGTTTCATAATTGTAATATGCAAAATGTTAACAATTCTGCACCCTGCATCACAGCGCATGCGCCAAAGCGCGCGCAGCCACAGATAAAAATGAAATAGTACTGTCTACATTGATATAATATTAAACAGATATGATATTTTGTACGCTTCAAGTTCAATGCGCTAGTGACTTATCTACCTTAGTTTAATATTATATCAATGGCTGTCTATGGTTTGTACCGTAATGAAAAAAAAAATTATTATAACATTATTTTGTTAGAGAAATAATGTTTTATTTTAATTTTTTAATTTCCTTTCGATATACTATTGGTAAAGTACGTCAATATAAACCCTTTTTGGTTTTATATTTTTAATTTTTTATATGATAGTAGATAAAACAGATTATATGACTGTATTTTTTTTGTGGGTGCATCAATTGCTTTTAATAAATTTGAAATAGAGACTCTTTATTACATACACCTTATAAAATCAACATCCAATGGGCGCTTTTAACGCTGAGATCGATTTTTTATAGACAACATTAGGGGGAAAAGAGAGAAAAACAGTTTGTAGTGTATATTAGTGTATTCACTCAAAATATCAGTAAAAATATCATTATTTTTCTTTTTACACAATAAAACATTCTGTTAACTCATACTTCAAGTAACAATAATCATGCTTTATTTTATCAATATCAACATTCAATTTCGCTAGTTTATTTTATTTGACCCAGTATACCTACAAAATAAGTATATTATTAGGTGTACATACAAATAAGTTACCGCCGTTATTTAAACTTGCAGATGAGCATTATCATGTAGGAGAATATTTAACCTTATATTTTCCTCCAGTAATGCTTCCAATATGCTTCGAGTCCTCGAGTGGAGACCGCGTCTCGGCAAACGTACCGTGGGACGCCCTTGGGCGAGATGGAGCGACGACATCAAAAAGGTGGCTGGCAGTGGCTGGCGGAGAGCTGCTCAGGATCGAGCTTGTTGGCGTGCCATGAAGGAGGCCTATGTCCAGCAGTGGACGAGTAGGGGCTGATGATGATGATGATGATGATGATGAATGCTTCCAATTCCGTGTCTTCGTACCATTTCGGTCCTCCACTACGTTCTTTGACTTCTACATCCAAGACACAGTTTCTAAACTTTTGAAACTTCTGTAGCTTAAAACAGTTTCACCTTAAGCTTCTACAAGCAATCGATGGGCCTCAGCTGCAAATTTTTTCAAATTAAAGAAGTAAATCAAGTTCCCGCAAACGACGCTTATGCGGCACAAAACTTGTCATTTTTGTACAAAAAGAAATATGTGATACTAATACAGAGTCACTAATACTCTAAGTGTATCTTTTTATGATGGAGGATGTCAGAAGTTCGATGTCTCATTTACATCAACAATTTCAACGTAACTCAAAAAAAATGTCCACACGAAGAGAGTGAGGTCATTTTTGTTAAACGGCGGAAACTTCATTTGTACACCTAATACCTACATAAATTCCAAGATAGGCTTTCAAGCAATGAGTAATGAATCGAAAAGTACCTACTTCTCATAATAGGTACTTTTTAGATTGAGTTGGTAGGAAAGTACCCGAGGAATCGTACGTCATAAACTGTTACTGCCGGTCACGAATACATTTTGTCCTTTGTCTTTAAATTAATTAATTAAAATACTAGCTTCTACGCCCGCGTGAAATTCCTTGTTCCACGACCTTCCGTGTCGCATCGCATTTTTCATCACTGGCCAAGCCGATGGGTGCGGGCAGCACTAGACCGGTCATCGTGGAAACCCTTGGGGGAGGCCTTTGACCAGCAGTGGACATCTATAGGCTAAAGAAAAAGAAGAATAGTGAAGGTGTCTATTCTATTAATAAATAAATAATCAAACAACTAAAATGTAATCAGACCTCTACTAATTACAGTGCAAAGCCGAAGATTATTACTACAATCCTATAAATATCACAAAAACAACCCTCTCCGGGATAGCGGCCTATAGGTCAGCGCTGACGTTGGACTGGCTGGCAGCCGAGGATATGAGGCAAAGGGAACTGGCTTCGGCCTTCGAGACAGAGGCTGCTCCTCCATCCAGAAGTATCTCGACCGACTGCATTGGTTACTCGCGCCCAGCTTCGGGTAAAGTTGCTCGGCTGATGTTGGAACTTCTGAGGTAAATCGATATTTTAGTATATAATCAACACTTACTTTCAGTAATATGTATTACTAGCTTTCCGCCCGCGGCTTCGCCCGCGTGGAGTTCGGTTATATCGCGCTTTTTACCCGACTACGGCAAAGCAAAAGGAGGGTTATGATTTTGACAGGCTATGTATGTATGTATGTATGTATGTATGTATGTATGTATGTATGTTCATCTGTTCCCTCGTAACTTCTAAACTACTTATTCGAATTCGATAAATGACATATCATTAGAAGCGTCTTAATTGTCTGCTGGTTATAGGCTATATGGAGTTTCACAAAATCTAACGTGGCGCCCTCTAGCGGACAAAATATACAGAGTAAAAAAATAAAGTTAAGATAAATATGCCGTGTTTTGTATCATTTGAAAGGGCTTAACTTGTACATTTTGAATATATATATATTACTAGCATTTGCTTGTGATTTTACCTGTATTCATGGGCTGATTGCATATAATTCACATCTTTTCGTTCATAGATAGCTTCTTTACTACTTATCAGAATAAGACCACTGCAGCACCATTAGAAGGGCCTTGATATTCTGTTGGTTATGAGCTATAAAGCTTGTCACCAAATTTAGTATTACGCCCTCTAGCGGACAAAAAGTTCTATGTTAATACAAAATTAAAATAAATATATCGTATTTGGTATCATCTGAAAGAGCTTCACGAGTACTTTATGTTTGTACACAATCCCTAGTAATGCTTCGTAGAAATTTGAATGTAAACCAGGGTTTGGTAAACGGAGCGATGGGAGTGGTGAAGGCCTTCGAATGGCCTGCTCTTCGGCGCGATCAGTTGGAACAGGAGAACAGCCAAGCACTGTTCTCATACAATTTGACGACGCATCCATAAAAGCAGATACTAACGGACTTATCAAAATCGAGCCTTGCCTCACTGAATTTGACGGCTTGAGGGGTTCTGGGCAAATTCAGCGTAAAATGCTCCCGCTGATTCTTTCTTGGGGTTGTACTGTACATAAATTACAAGGTTGTACTCTAGATAAAGTTACAGATCTAGGAAAGTCATTGTTTGCTAAAGGACAGGCCTATGTCGCTCTCAGTAGAGTTAAAACCATAGAGGGATTATTTATAAGTGCCTTGGATCATAATAAATTACTTAAAAATCCACATGACAGTCGATCGTTAGCAGAATTAGATAGATTAAGAAATCTTCCCAGGTCCTCTTAATATAAGTTTTTTTTTTTTTAATAATTATAAACTAGCGCTTGAGTGCAATCCCGCCTGATGGTAAGCAGTGACGCAATCCTTGATGCCTGCGCACTAGTTTACCTATTAAGCCTATTCACTTAAAAAACTTAGGAATAGCAAGGATGACGGCAGTTGAGCCAGGTGATGCAATGTTAAATCCAAGACCAACACGACCAAACTCCCGACACAACAACATTTGGCGCATCGTACTCGCTACACAACGCAACACAAAGTGCTCAGACGCGTCCTCCGTACGGCTTCACCAGACATCATGCTGGAACACGACGAATCGCTTGGCGGCAAGACTTTGTCTGGTGGGTGGTAACTTCTGCCGGCAGCCGATGTTATGGCCTACCACCGTTAGAAAAACATCCAATCTATTTATACTAACGGCCTCATCCACTAATTCATGACCCATTCGGTGCCATCGACGCAAATGTGCGTCGCTACTACGAAAAACCGGGAGCTTCATACGGGAAAACCGTTGCTATACGCGCTACGCTCCAAGCGCTACGAAATAGTAAAATAGGACATCTCTACATATTACTATACGCCGATACATAAGTCAAAAGAGATGTCGTATGTTAACTACCTAGTTTTTAGTTCGTCAATTTAACTTTTATTAATATTATGCGCCACAAATACACTTTAACACCAAAATAGTACAAATAATAAAAAGTTAAAAACTAAAACCCAACTACGACAAAAAACGACGCTGAAAAAGTATAAAACAAGATTTTCAGAATACTGAACTGAACAAAGTTGCTAATATAGTTGCAAGTAAATGGACGCAGTAGACTCTACCAAGATGCCTTCGTTGTAAATTGACAATAATGTCTTACGATACTATTCTGAAGTATGCAATATTCACTATTTAGAGATAAATTTTCATGTTTGGAAGGGCGTAGTCACACGTTACATATACCTACGGTAGCACTTTCATAACGTGTGACTGCGGTTTTCCAAACATGAAAATTGAAACATCAAAAAAGAGTCTACTGTGTCCATTTACTTGCAACTATATTAGCAACTTTGTTCAGTTCAGTATTCTGAAAATCTTGTTTTATACTTTTTCAGCGTCGTTTTTTGTCGTAGTTGGGTTTTAGTTTTTTAACTTTTTATTATTAGATTTCCCTCGGGAATATCATTTTTTTTTCCGGGATAAAAGGTTCTTTCTCAGGATCTAAAGATTGTCTATGCCAAATTTCATCAAAATCGGTTGAGAGGTTTAAGCGGGAAAGCGTAACAGACAGACAGACAGATAGACAGACAGACAGACAGAGTTACTTTCGTATTTATAATATTAATATAAGTAGTATGGAGTATGGATGTATGATCAATTTTTTGGTAGGAGAACTTCGAAAATATGTATGATGGATATCGATATTTAAATACAATAAAAAACACTCGGGGAACCCCCTCGTGAATGGAGTTCCTTACACGATGCTCGCACGCAAACACACTTATATCATAGAAAGAGACAGAAAGAGAAATTGTGAATTTAATACGCATTTTAATAGAGCTACTAAGCTTTATGGTAACATAAAGTGTACACTATGTTGTATTTTCGGTTTGACTTTCCGCTTAGTGAGCAGAACACACTCCCTGAGAAACTTGGGACAGATTAAGTAATTTAATAAAACTGTAAACTTTAAAATTAACAGATTTAGTAAATTTTCAACGTGTGTTTGTAGATAGCTGCGCACACTTAAATAATGTTGCCGTATTTTACCTAAACTCGATCGTTCAAATTTTCTGAAATGGCTCTTAAGCATTAGGTTCAAAGTTGATCGCCTACTCGCTTCTAGTTCGTCACTGGTAGGACTGATGCCTGAGGCTTTCGCCTGTTTCTTAGCTCTTGTTGCTGCGACAAAAAAGTACCTGCTAGCTGCAGCATAAACAGTGAGCGATCAACTAGTAATATGTATGTATCTCATAAATTTACGGGACCTACAATACATACATACCTTGTCGTGATACCTAGTCGTCAAGATAGTTGGCAAAAAGTACTCCCGTTGGTCTCTGATACTTGTTCAATTAAGAGTCAGTAATACATTCTTTATCGTCACTTTCTGTCTAGCTTTTTCCTAATTTGCCAGCGGCGGTATTTCCGTCGGAAAAGTGCCTTGATTCTGGTCAAACACTAGTTTATAATTATACAAAAAAATGTTGGAGTTTGCTTCCAGTCTAACCGTGTGTAGCTGAATACTAGTACATATTTTTTATGGAGCGAATCTGCCCTCCACAAGTTACTGGGTCTGCACGTTTAACAGCAGGAACTCCTTAATTATGGTCACCCCTGCACAAAACAATTTTTTTTTTTGACGCTCTGGGAATGCATTTACGCACCGTATCCCGAAGGGCGTGTGTGGGACTCGCCCAGCCGAAGCTGGGAATACCCACTAAAAACCACAGCGGCACTCCGGCATCGCCATAGTGGCGGGGGAGTGGGAAACTAGCGCAGCCTGAGCTACCTCTCCCCCGCCGGCGAAACCCGCCTAGCAAGGCGGGCCCTCAATTGCCCCTCCTAGGGAGGGGCCGTGGCTCCCGCGTGGTGAGCGATGTAAGGCGGGCGTCGGCACCTTTCCCGTGCCTCACGCCCGTCGCTCACCTCATGGGGGGAGAAAGCGGGCGAAATCCCGCCTTCTCCTGCCCCTACGCCGCCTACGGAGCGCCGGGGCGAGGGGATCCTCCTCTCGCTCGCGCTCCGCGGCCTCCTTCTGCGATATCACGACCTCCCAGAAGGAGGCCATCGCCGCCCAGGCCTCCTCGCTCCCCACCATCGCTCTGACGATGGCGGGCAGCGAGAGGTCCCCTCCAACCGCCGTGACAAGATCGCGGCGCGGCACGGCCCACGACGGGCACACCGCGAGGGTGTGTCCTGCCGTGTCGTCCGCCGCGCCACAACCGCGGCACGACGGTGTCTCCTCTCGTCCTCTCGTGACCGGAGAGTACTTGCACCAGACGGAAGGAGAGGAACCCGTGACGCCTGTCGAGCCAGTCCTCCAGGACCGGCTCGATAGCGTCGAGGGTACGGCGGCCGAAGACGGCGGAGGGGAGGTCCTGCGTCCAATGCTGGACAAGAGCGACCCTCGCCTCTCGCTGGACGACCTCCCTCACCTCTGGGGCCGGACGCTCGCCCAGCCCCCTGCGCCCCGCCGTCCACTCGTACACTCTGGCGAGCACCCACGCCTCGAGCTCCCAAGGCGGGGTGTCCGCCAGAGCGCACGCCGCTGCGAAGCCCACCGTGCGGTAGGCCCGCGATGCCCGCTGAAACGCGACAAGCTTAGATTAACCTCTTCGTCCGACATGTACAGCTGTTATTACTTACTTAACCATCATCATCAACTTTTTATCATCCCACTGCTGAGCACAGGTCTCCTCTCATACAGAGAAGGATTGAGCGTATTCGCTACGCTTGCTCAATGCGGGTTGACAATTTCAGACTTAAAGTCCAGGTTCCTTCAAGATGTTTTCCTTCACTTTGTAATCAGTCATTGGAATCTAAGATATACTTACTTAGAAAGTACATATAAGTAAGTATAAGTACATATAAGTAAAAAAAAAATAATAATAAATAAGTACTTATAACTTTGAAAAGTTACATTTACAAGTTACAGTTATTTAACCATAAACCCCCTGTTTTATGGGAAATCATCAAATGACCTCACCCGCTCTGGGTGGAGCGGATGGACGAGTCAGACTTTTACTGACTAAAACTCACCCGTGTTTCTTCACTTGCCTGTGCGCCAGGGTCACGGTTTCTTTTTTAACCAACCCGCAACCCTGACCCAGAAGGCATCGGTCTTCGTGGACCCCGTCACGATGTGCTGACATCTCTTTGAGGCGCGCGTGAAACGCAACGGGGCAACCATAAACCAATAAATTAAATTCCTTGTCTACAGAAATTTGGAAGGCGACGACGGTACAATCGTAACGGACCTGATTACAGCTTTGGTTCGCACTAAGTTATTGGTCGAAACGTCCATGTTGGAAGCAGAACCTGATTTGGACTCCCTGGTCAAAACTCCAGGGGTAATGATGGGAGAACCGCACACCACGTTCCCAAGGATTCTGGCCATGTCGTGGATGGCAGTCACGGATCCTGTCACTACCAAAAAGTATGGGTGGTGTCCAATTACAAGGGTAATTTGTTTTTGAATGCTCTCCCCCACAGACGCGTTATTGTACCTACGTTATTATGATATCCGTTTATAGTACACTAGCTTTCCGCCCGCGGCTTCGTCCGCGTGGAGTTCGATTATATCGCGTTTTTTAGATTTCCCTCGGGAACATCAAATTTTTCCGGGATAAAAGGTAGCCTATGTCCTTTCTCAGGGTCTAAAGATTGTCTGTGCCAAATTTCATCAAAATCGGTCCAGTAGTTTTGGCGTGAAAGTCGGACAGACAGACAGACAGACAGAGATACTTTCGCATTTATAATATTAGTATGGATTATGTCATAAGATGGCCACGAAATAGCAAACTTCTGCGATAATAATGACGCAATAGAAGTCCTCCATCCTGTGATATTCCCATAGAGTTAGATAGAGTTCTCAAATGATTTTTTAATATGACGTACTTATACAATCTTACACAGACGTGATATGTAAGAAAGAGTAGTGCGAGTGGGGAACTGTAGGTCCTGTAGTGCGAGTGGGGAACTGTAGGTCCTGTAGTGCGAGTGGGGAACTGTAGGTCCTGTAGTGCGAGTGGGGAACAGTAGGTCCTGTAGTGCGAGTGGGAACTGTAGGTCCTGTAGTGCGAGTGGGGAACTGTAGGTCCTGTAGTGCGAGTGGGGAACTGTAGGTCCTGTAGTGCGAGTGGGGAACAGTAGGTCCTGTAGTGCGAGTGGGGAACTGCAGGTCCTGTAGATTAGACGTTTAAAACGTTTGTTATGGTTTGTTTTCCTTTAACGCACGGCAGCCTGAATACGTAAAATTTTGTTGATAACTTTCACGTCCCAACAGCTAAAAATCAAAGAATTTAAAAAGAGCTTCTCTATCATATAAACTACCAAATAGAACACGAAAATTTATTAGCGGTACAAAATCTCCATACAAGCTTAACATTGTCCTTAAACACCAGTAGTTTATAACCAACACGTATATACAGTGAAACTTGTTTAAGTGGGACCTGGATAAGTGAGAAACCTCCATAACTGGAACTCATGCTGAGGTCCCAACACTTTGGCAGTGAATTACCTCTGTTAATGGGACGAGGTAAGCCTCTATATCTGGGATTTGTTCTTTCGATTTATCATCATAGTTAACTCTACATATAACTGAGACAGCGAGTAATTTTTTATGCATACACCTCTGTAACTGAGATAACATTGTTTGTTTACTCATTCATTTGTATGATTACCTTTAAGTATATGCATAAACCTCTGTAAATGAGACAGATATTTATTTATACCTGTATATTTGAGACACTGGGTAAGTGGAATATCTCTATAAGTGAAACGACATTGCAGGTCCCTTGATGTCTCACTTAACTAGGTTTCACTGTACAATATTTTTATTCCGATATTTCCATCTGCTTGCATTGTAGGTAAATAAATACTTGACAATAAGCAAGCCTATAATGATAGCTAAACAAATGCGAGCTTTAGAGCCTGTCATCGCAAGAGCCCGGTTCATAATGGAGGAGTTTATACAACATGTCACCCCTCTCAATATGTACCAGAAGAAACAGCAGCCTGGCAATGATACCCCACCATCAAAGGTAACAAACAGCAATTGAATCATCAACATCCTAATCTGCCTAGCCTTTTGGGGTCAGCTCCCAGTCTAACTGGGTGCATACTCAGCTTATGCGAAACCCGAAACAGGTGTCCAGTATTTTTAAGTAAAGAATCTATGTACAAAATTTCAAAAGATATAATAATAAACCACGAAGTTAAGAGCTAGCTGTTCTACTCGGTTGTCCCAACAAAAATATAGTCACATTCATCATGCATTCAAATATTTGCACTGCGGGGGGATCGAAACCGCTCCTCATTGCGCAGCGGCCGCGTACGCTACCGTAACGCCACGGAGGCCGTCAATATCACTATTAGGGTACCTATGCTAAAATACTATTTTTTACACAATTCATATTAAACTAGCGCCAGTAACAGTAACATGTAATATTATGCAACTGCTTTATCAGGCGGCGGGAATAGAGAAACAGAGCTTCATTGATATTAAGTGTTCTTGATTTACATATTAAGTACGTATATCAGGCAGATCTGTTATTAAAATCATCTGTCATTGATGTTTGCAGACTAAAATAACAACTACATTAGCAATACCTGAAATAGGAACAATGGAAACGCGACCTACACTGACTCCGAACACTGTAAGTCATCAACAACCTTTTATCGTCCCACTGCTGGGCACAGGTCTCCTCTCATAAAGAGAAGGACTGAGCGTAATCACCACGCTTGCTCAATGCGGGTTGGCGATTTTAGACTAACAAGTCCAGGTTCCCTCAAGATGTTTTCCTTCACCTTCAGTCATTGGTGTCCAAGATATACTTAGAAAGTATATCTTAACTTTAGAAAAGTTACATTGGTACTTGCCTGACCTGGAATCGAACCCGCACACTCATACTTGAGAGGCTGGTGTTTTAACCACTAGGCCACCACGTCTACTTAACCTTAACTACTGAACACTGTAAGTATTTGAAATTATATAAGAAATACTTCAAACGCAAAAGTACCAAGACTAACACATCCAAAACAATACTTGTCCAAGTAGGAATCTATTGCAAAGTAAGGCATGTCAATGCTTTCCATATGACAAGCCTTTACGTTCATAAACATTAAGTGATCGCTAGCGCTACTCAAGTATTCATGGCGTACCCAGCTTCTGGCCTGGGGGGAGGGGGGGCAAGTCTGGCCTAGGGGGTGACAATTCATTTCTAGAGGGGGCAAGGCATGCCTATGGGGGGGGGGGACCTGTTTTTGGCAATTACATCGTACATTTTGTCAGTGTCTACTGCGTGATTTATTTAAAAGTTAGAGATAAGTTCTCGTTAATACTGTTTAGTTATCAGGGGAGTTCATAATATGTATCCGTTCGGCGAAATTTTCAGGGGGGGCAGCTGCTCCCCCCCCCCCCTTTCGTTTTTGAGTTTCGGGTAGCTTGATCTGCTGTCGTCCGTACGTCTAAGCATAGACAAATGTAAAGAAATGAAGACTGATTTATACGGAGCAATTTAATTGCCTATGGCGGCAATTAAGTTGAAGCAACAATAAAAGTTGCATTGCCTAAACCCCATTTAGACGATGCAAGTGATTTGTTGCATCAATTTTGATGTATGCCATAGTCAATTAAATTGCACCGTGTAAAACAGCCTTTAGTCTTTGACTCACCTGCCCTTAACGAGTTTTATTTAAGAGAACCCCAGAATAGTCCGGTTAAGTAGTCTCAATGTCTCAAAATCAACTACGAGGAGCAATAAACAAAAAAAAATGGTTGCCTGTAAAGTCGGTATACGGGCGAAAGTTTTACGTGACAACGACTTTGAGTGGTAAAATAATTTTAATGTGAATATTCATTCGACAAACTGACGAGCTGTTTTCGAGAATTCTGACTAAAATTGGAGATGGACTTAAACTAAGTGTCAATAACATCAAACGTATAGAATCAAACATATCCTTCCACATCATGTTTGCCTAGTAGCTCCGAAGAAGTTTCTTCTTTTTTTTATGCACTTGCGTGCCTTTCACTTTTTATTTATGTCTGTCTCTCTCGCTCTTAGGCGGGCTAACCATGCCCGAGTGGAAGGGACGCGTGCCTCTCACTCGCTCTCATTGTGAGCGCATAACGTGAGCGGGGAGCGTAACGCAGTTTCTTGAAGTGTCACCCGGCAAACCAATTTATAAGACGTTGTCACGTCAAAATTAAATTGACTTACCTACTTTCCCCAGTTACGAGCAGTACATCTGGCCTTGGAGCAAGCCACGCCGCCCCCGATGGAACTGGAATCCCTGCCTAACCTTTCTGGAATATCTAGGAGCTCTATGTACAACCTTCCACACATCTTAATAGCGACTATTGTGCTTGTTTCGTGAATAATAAACGTGCTTTAGAAGTATTTTACTATCATTCTAATACAAGTGTGGCTACTTACCGTGAGTTTTCATTGCGAGACTCGATCATACGCATCGATCGCGTTTGGCGCTCTCATTGATTGACAGTTCTTTGAAGCGAGCCAATCGATGAGTCAACGCGGTCGACATCGATGATCGAGTCTTCGTAATGAAAACCCATGGTAGGCACAGAACCTAAGAAAATAGTTACCTAACACATAGTTGTAACAGAGCCTGTGTCTATTGCACAGTTAAATAAGTACCGTAAGTCGCTTTTATTTTTATGGTGAAGTGAGGTGTTAGTCGCCTCTTTCTGAAATCAATCTGAGCAATTCTCGTATTTATCTTTTAACTTTCAATCTGATCCGGCTTAATCTATCAAAAATACCTCTTCTTCTTTTTTCAAGGTGAGATTCAACCTCAACTCTTGATCAATGGCCTCTGTGGAATATATAACACAATTGTGCCAATAACACGTGTAACAAATTATAGAAATTCTTTAAAAATTTAATTTCACAATAATGGCGGATATCGCCAATGACAGTTGAAAAAGACGGCCGCGACAACCGTCTATGAGGAAGGTTTGACTCCATGATGTGGCCATAATAATAATACCTCTAATCTCTCTACAAGTTTTTGACATAATTATGCTTGTCGCCATGATGAGACAATTTTTTTACGAAAATACGTCTTCTGTGGGGAACATAAACCCTTCTATTCATGCAAATGCTGCTTGATCTTAACTAGTGAGTGACTGTATAACGATATATTTTTGACGTTTTAACGTCACTTAACTTTAATCATCGTTTATGAATAAAGGGGAAAAGGATTAGTGTATTTATGCATACAAAAATTTGCCTTGAATATATACAATATGTAAAGAAAACCCTGTCCGACCCATAAGGATAATAAAGGTTAGGTAAACACTTGACCAAATATAATATAAAATTTTACATAATCATCACAGTAACAATAATAATGAATTTTGAAATAATCTTTTTTTCCCGGGTAATAATTCCAATTTCCCCGAAATTTGGTAATTTTTAAAAAACTGACAACACCATTTGTGACGCAGCGAATAGCGATGCGACCACGTGCCGCATGCCCCGCCCCCCTTCACCCGCGCATGTATGCCTATCGGGTTGCCTACCGCACATGCATTAAGTTACCTCGCTTTTTCGAAATAGTTTTTTTTTGGGGGGGGATTTTTTTTTTAAGTTTAGCCCGGCTTTGTAGGCATTATTAGAATCAGTTAACGATACCTAACAATACCTTCACGGATCGGACAGGGTTTTCTTTACATATTGTATAAATAAGAATGAAATGATGATCCTTAAATAAGCACATGGCAATGGCAGAATCGAATCAGCTACTTTTTTATTTAAAAAATTCAAGAACAGTTATAAGTACTTTTTATGGTAATTCTATGGGATAGGTTCAGTAGAGTCGGCTAGCGAAAATTATACACAGATTGTATCTAAAATATAATTTATTTGATTTTATTTTTAAAATTACAACTTAAATACTAATTTGGGATTTGCTCATACACACAGTTACTCAAAATATATATATTGACTCTTACAGCACCATATTTGTACAGGGAGAGAACCATGATTAGGTTATTATAGCCAGATCAAATATAATAAAGAAATAATAGACAAGTCACTCGTTGCATTTTTTTCTTCTCAAATTCGATAAAAATAAAACCAGTACAGAATATTAAGTTTTTCGAGATTATTAAAATAGGCAGTTACAAAAATATTTACATGTCATAAATAAATTTGTACAAATATAATATGAAATGGCGTTTTACAATCATTTAATTCAAAAACTCAAATGGATGAAGGAGGGAAATAATTTGTTTTCAATATTCTTGTAACAGACCTACAAGAATATTTAAGACAAATTAATAAAATATTTTAATCAAGATATTCAAATTATTAAAAATCATCTAAAACATTTATGCTTCCCTTCTATACAATCATTAATTAGAATATTATCTACACCTGATTTTTCTGACTAACAATATAAATCAACCTGTTATTATGCACCCATGAAAAAATACAGATAGCCCGACACAACAACATTTTACGCATCGTACCCGGCACACATCGCAACACAACTGCTCAGACCCGTCCTCCGTACGGCTTTACCAGACATCATGCTGGAACACGACAAATCGCTTGGCGGCAAGACTATCGGATGGTTCAACATTAACATACAGTCTACCTAAACAGTTTCTAACGTATAAATAATTTCGTCCCTACAACACATGACATTGGCTAAATGCACAAACCGTGCAAAGCCAAAGACGAATAGAAAAAAAAAAAGTTCGTCCCTACATACTTTGGTGTGACAACGTGAAAAGTATGTACCAGACTATAATAATATAATAGGTGTTTACTTACACTTACAAATTGCATTTGCTAGCACTACAGTCAAGATTAGTTATCGCCGTTAAAATACCCTGGGCACACTGTACTATCGCTAATGAGAACACAATTTCTTTTTCTATTATTACCGTACAAGTCAACGAAGATTTCCATAAAATATTTTGTTTTTAAAAGTACTTTTATAGTCTGTGGTTAAAATACATTTTGTACAGAAAAATTAACAATTGTTTACATACAGAAGCCTAATATTGCTAATTCGAGAGAGTAGAAACTTGGTAACACATTTTTTTTTTTTAATAATAATTATAAACTAGTGCTTGACTGCAATCCCGCCTGATGGTAAGCAGTGATGCAATCGTTGATGGTAAAGCGCACTAGTTTGTTAAGCCTATTCACTTAAAAAACTAAGGAATAGGAAGGATGACGGCAGTTGAGCGAGGTGATGCAATGTTAAACCTAAGACCAACACGACCAAACGAAGCTGCGCTAAAGGGAGATTGATCTGGAGACTCTCCACGACCAAACTCCCGACACAACAACATTTGGCGCATCGTACCCGCCACACATCGCAACACAACTGCTCAGACCCGTCCTCCGTATTTGATCCACAGACACATTCACAGCAACATGATTTATATTATCAGGTTATTTAAACACAGGTTTTATTGGGGCAGCATAGACAAAGGCGCTTCGTCTATGGTAAGAATCAGTTTACATGCCATTGTAAGCCGGCCCGCCGCCACCCTCGGGAACGACCCAGTTTATGTTCTGCGATGGATCTTTGATGTCACATGTTTTACCTGGAAAGTAAAATTTATTGTTGTTATGAGAATTATGAGTTAATCCAGTCTGTTCCAACATTCCTCCCGACGAGCAGCACCCTAATTACGTAACACACCATTAGTATCAGTTGGAATCATTTTGAAGCTTATTGCTATTCCATTGCTCCCTGTATTCAAATATGTGTCTCCTCAATAACGTAACCAACGCAATGAATGTTGTTGAACTGTCAAAATAAAACCCATTGCTACTGATACTGTGTTACCCAATTACCCTGCTGGTCTTAGAATGAAATAATGCTGCACTTACAATGTATGCAGTTCTGAGCGTTGATTTGCAGACGCTGTCCGTCACCGGTTTCCATTGGCACGAATTCGTACACACCTGTAATTAATTAATCTATTTATTTAATTCATACTCTAAACACATAAATTAACAAAGGCGGACTTAACGCCATGTTGTTGCCAGGGGAGCGCTGTTTGGAAACGTATATTAAAAAAACAAGAAGGCAGTGTTAGTTTCGAATTTGGCTACACGCCAAAATAACCTTTTCTCTTTCCCTATGTCCCTTTGTATGATTAAATCTTTAAAACTACGCAACAACCCCCTAATCGGCGAACACATTTTTGTCAAATGATTGCGACTAATTGGCATCAGTTGGGATCGTTCGGTCGCCCATTGGTCCGTTCGGTCCAAACGATCCCAACTAGTCGCAATCGTTTGACAAAAATGTGTTCGCCGATTAGGGGGCAGATTTAGATGGGTTTTTATTTAATAGATAGATTGATTAAAGAGTAAGGTTTATATGTACAATAACATCCATTAAATAGTGGAGAAATACTATTATTTTTGAGATATCTAATCATCATCATCATCTCAGCGTTTATCCCGGTTGCATCCGCGGCTTTCGCGTTGGAGCCCGGGGTCCGCTTTTGAGATATCTAATGTGATGTCGTAAATAATTTTGCAATTTTTTTTTATTTTTATCTGTAATTTTTCGTATTTTTTTTTTTTCCGCCAGTGAAACGCAGGCTGAACCCTACGAGATTTATCAAAATAATGTACTAAATATCGTACACATTGAAAAAGTCTACAAAAAAGTCCGCGATGGTATATGTCTATCTCTTATGGATATCCCACAATAACTTTTTATTGTCATTTACTTCTTACGACAAATATTGGCTTGTTTTCGAAGGGATTTTAACCAATACAGCATTAATCCTTATCCAATTTAATACTTTAAAAACGTTGTTGATTGGTTGTTTCTATATAGCCCTTTACAGCATATGATTTAAATGAATATTTTTGAAGATATTACAGATTTAAAATTGCGGGGCGTCGCGTTTGCAGCGTTACCGAACGGCCGGGGCGGCGGGAGCGGCTGGCCGCTATGTTTTTATACAATTTTCACAGTTCTTCCGTAGTGTATTTAGTGTAAGCATTGCACTCGTGCGAATCCGGAACGGGTCCTTAGTATTCTATAAAAGAAAAATTATGACTAACCTGCTGGACAGAACCTCGCTTCAGGTCCGTCGAAGACTCCCAAGTTCTGTTTCACTGGAATCGTGTCGTCCTTCAGCGTTAAATGTGCTGGCTGATCCGACTCGTGGTTCGTGCCTGGTACATGAAATCACTTGTTAACGCCCAGCATATCAGAATATTGAAAAAGACGAAGGCTACCACAAATATCTACTTTATAAAATCTTAAATTCAGTTAGTCACTGACAGATATCGTAAAACCTATACTATTGGGTCTAGAAGCAAGAAATATTGTAGAAGAGTTCCTTATAAGCGAAAGTGAGCGCTAAGGATAGATTGTTGAGCTATATGAGCAAGCCTGTCGGTGTCCTATAGGCTGCACTTTGGAGATTGTTCGAGGGAATTGCATAATTTAATTCCCCCATCTCCGTTCCATCATCGGACGACCCGTTGTACGGCGAGTTTCCACCCTTGTGTTGTTGACACCACAACGATCCGAACGAAGCGTTTCGCCTCCTCCTTTATACCGCGTACATCGAGGGACTGGAACAATTTGCCAGCAGCGGTGGTTCCGTCGGACTACAATTTCAGTGTCTTCAAGGCTAGAGTGAATAGGCTCTCAATAAACTAGTGCATAAGTTTAAAGCCGCTCAGCGAGCTAGGCTAGTTAGTCTCTTAAAAAACTAGGGCGCTTTACCATCAACGATTGCATCACAACTTACCATCAGGCGGAATTGCAGTCAAGCAAGAGTTTATAATTTAATAAAAAAATAAGATGATATTTTGTATGGAACTTCATACTTTTACCGATGGAAATTCCATTCGGAACATGGCATAGGTAACATTCCTTGAGATTAATAAAAAATAATAAAACTATTTCATTCGATTTACCTGTAAGGGCGACAGAAGATAGCAGATCGAAGGTAATCACACCATCAGGCTTGGGGTACTCAATCGGCTGACACTCCTTGGCAGGCTTTAGTTTTGCGTGATCGGCACCTGCAAGTTAAATAAGACAATATGATTCTAGAACAAAATAATGCATGCCATCTGGCGAGACAAGCCAAATCAAAGGTGGAATGCAATTCAATATAATGTTTTTCTTAAAACACCCTTCCAAACATAGCTCCTTTTTTTTTGCTTCCATTAAGAGCTTTCTCCCGCTATGGGCGGAGCGGAAGGGCGTATCACTAACCTCCATGGCTGAGTGTCCAGGGTTCCTTGCCGCGGAGAAGCGTGCTGAAGGCAGAGTAAGCCACGCCGCCGTACAGGCCTAGCGACGTGTGGAACGACGGCCGGCAGTTGCGGACTTGCTATTAACAAGCAACACAAAACATATTAGACCCTAAGGAAAAAATAAATACATCTATACTACAGTCGGTTGCTTTTCATATCCTTACATAATATCATAAATCGGAAAGTAAGTTTATTTGTTCCGCTTTCACGGCGTTGGTAACTAGTTCAAGACAGTAAAAGGAAACAAGGAAAATTTTTCTACGCATTATTTTTTTTACCGCTGGCAACCCTATTCTCGATTTTATCGAAAGCCATTTTATTTAGACGCCATTGTACCAATTCGATTATACGGTTCAGTGTTGATAGCTTTGAAATTGAAATATGATAACTACTAAACCGATTGCTTTGAAATTTTGCAGGCGCAAAGTTAGAAGTCCGGATTAAACAATAGGGTACTTTTTATCCCGGAAAAATTTGATATTCCCGAAGGAAATCTAAAAAGCGCAATATAACCGAAGTTCACGCGGGCGAAGCCGCGGGCGGAAAGCTAGTTTTAATTAAAATGCAACCAGCGGGTATCTGCGTATCACAATATTAAAGCGCAACACACACAGCGGACGGGTGCGGGTCGGGCGCGGGGTGGGCGCGGGTCTTTTCTGTATAATTGTATGGACAACAACACACGGAACGCGTTCGCGGGTCGGACGCGGGTCGGGTGACGTCCATATAATAAACAGATAGACACGCGCCCGACCCGCACCCGTCCTCTGTGTGTGTTGCGCTTAATAGCAAAGGGTTTTGTTTCGACAGTTTAACAACATTAATTGGAGGTTTTGGCGGAAAGCTAAGATGAGTGCCACGCTCATTTTTTATTAGACTTTTAAATTATTTATAGTGTCGTTTACTAAATAGAAACGCGTGATATATGTAGTAAAAAGTGAATTCAGTGAATAATTCATAAAGAACAGTGAAATATTGTAGCATAGTGGCCACATCATGGCTTTGTACCAAAACTTCCTCTTGAGTGTTCGGTACTCGCGGCCGTCTTTTTCGACATGAATAATTCATTACGTGACATTGGCTAAATGCACAAACCGTGCGAAGCCATAAGAGAAAGAAAGAAAGAACAACATTAATTGCGTTACGCGTTATTACATTGTTTTTGTCAGACACATTTTTTCGAACTTATTTTTCAAAATGATTCTGATTTTGTAATTGATAATGGCCCCGATTCTCTTGTTCACAAACTAAATTAAATTAAAGTTCACTGCATCTTCTTCTTTATAATTCATTAAGAAAAGGACAGAAGATAAAATGTTACTGTAGACCTGTCAAATTAGCAAGGGAAACTGAAAGGGGATAGGATGTTCCATAGACAGTTTAGGCGTAATTATAAACATGGTGACCAAAAATACGTCAAATTACGTCAGCCCCTTAATCGGCGAACACATTTTTGTCAAATGATTGTGACTAGTTGGGATCGTTTGGACCGAATGGACCAATGGGCGGTCCGAACGAACCCAACTGATGCCAACTAGTCGCAATCATTTCACAAAAATGTGTTCGCCGATTAGGGGGGCTGACGTAATTTGACGTATTTTGACGTGACAACGTCTTATAAATTGGTTTGCCGGGTGACACTTCAAGAAACTGCGTTACGCTCCGCTCACGTTATGCGCTTACAATGAGAGCGAGTGAGAGGCACGCGTCCCTTCCACTCGGGCATGGTTAGCCCGCCTAAGAGCGAGAGAGACAGACATAAATAATAAGTGAAAGGCACGCGTCCCTTCCACTCGAGCACAGTTAGCCCACCTAAATATAATTCTTTGTATAAATAAATGTTTTAAATTGTTACTATTATTTCATCCTTCTTCCTACTATACGAATGAATATTCACATTAAAATTATTTTACCACTCAAAGTCGTTGTCACGTAAAACTTTCGCCCGTATACCGACTATAATCGCGTCTAAACTGCCTATGGAACATCCTATCCCTTTCGTAATTAAATAAAAAACAAAAGATGCACTTAACTTAAGTTTAGTTTGGACACAAGAGAATAGGCGCTACTATTGACAGTTTACTCTAACCTTACTTCATATATCTTTTCTAGGCGGCAAATTACAATAAACACTGCAATAACAAAATGTTAGCTGTTTTTGGAAGTTTTTTTTTTTCTAACACATTGGCTCCCATTGCTACATTAGGCACAACAGAAAACCTATTGTTAATGGTCACCGGAGATCACGCTGGCAGTCAATGCCCTTCTTCTTCTTCAGCCTATAGATGTCCACTGCTGGACAAAGGCCTCCCCCAAGGCTTTCCACGCTAACCGGTCTTGTGCTGCCCGCATCCATCGGCTTCCCGCGACCTTCACCAGGTCATCGGTCCACCTTGTTGGGGGCCTCCCTACGCTGCGTCTTTCAGTACGTGGCCGCTACTCCAGAACCTTACTGCCCCATCGGCCATCGGTTCTACGAGCAATGTGCCCTGCCCACTGCCACTTAAGTTTAGCGACTCGCAGAGCTATGTCGGTGACTTTGGTTCTTCTGCGGATCTCCTCATGTCAATGCCTTAAAAGAAAGAAAATATCTTTGATTACCAACAGATAACATACCTTCAGTTCCTTATAAACATAGGAGTTTTTGAGTTTTTCCTCATACTGAGTCGGCACGACTCCTTTCTCGAGCGACGCCTCCCCGGATATGATGAGGTCCATTGCAGCCTCCGCCGCCAGCATACCTGTTAAAGAATCGTTCATTGATCAATGAGAGCTTTATACAATGTTATTTTTCTTTATACAAAACCTGAATATGGTTTGTTCGGAACAAGCAACTGAATCGATTCCAATCATTTTTACACCATGTTATATTTTTTCCCAAATACATTTAGAAATTGTTGCAGTGTGGTTACCGAGCACGCATTTTACGCTATCATAGTACTTGGCGCGTGAACACGCCCGCGCACCGCACTCGCTCCGGCAGGCAAGCGGTGCGTTGATCATTTTTTTATTGGGACAACCAAATAGGATAATAAGCTCATAACTTTGTGGTTTTCCATGATATTTTTTGAAATGTTGTACATAGATTCTTTACTTAAAAATACTGGACATGTGTTTCGGGTTTCGCAAAAACAAAAAATAATGAAAAAGGAAATGCTAGAAAATACATACATAGTCTATACAAATAGAAGACGATATTTTCTAGCATTTCTTTTTTACTCGTCTACAACCAAATTAAATCTAGCGAAACGCTATAACAAGTTGTGTATCGATATGTGAAGATAACAATTTATTATTTGGGGTCAATACACACATTTGAAAAAAAAAATTCTTTACTTCCTCTTCTATTAAATATGAAAAAATATTCATCATCATCATCATCTCAGCGTTAATCCCAGTCGCATCCGAAGCTTTTTTCAGCTTTGGAGTCTGGGGTCCGCTTTACCAGTCTAACTGCTGATTTTGGCTGAACTTCGATATTTTCCGTGAAGCGACTGCCGTCTGACCTCCTCAACCCGAAGGTGTCATCGAAGCATTGCAGTTAGCCTAATTGTTGGACTTTTGAGGGCTCCAACAATCCGTAACGTTAATGGTTAAATACCAGTTTTGCTCTTATGAAGACGTTTTGGCATGTGTAGTAGCATTATCTTATATAAAAAATATTAACTGAATTATACAATATGTTAAGAAAACCCTGTCCGACCCGTAAGGATAGTAAAGGTTAGGTAAACACTTGACCAAATATAATATAAAATTTTACATAATCATCATAGTAACAATACTAATGAATTTTGAAATAATCCTTTTTTTCCAGGAATCAATTCCAATTTCCCCGAAATTTGGTAATTTTAAAAAAAGTGACAACACCGGTATTATTATAAGCGAATAGCGACGCGACCATGTCACAGGTGCCGCGTGCCCTGCCCCCCGCCGCCCGCGGAAGGGGTTGTTTACCGCACATGTATTAAGTTACCTCTTTTTGTGAAATAATATTTATTTTTTTAGGGGGATTTTTTTTTTAAGTTTCTCCTGTCTTTGTGGGCATTAGTAGAATCAGTTATCGATACCTAACAATACCTTCACGGATGGGACAGGGATTTCTTTACATATTGTATAGCGTAGATGCTTTATGATCCCTGACACTATGTTATTTATTTGTAAAATCTAGGCGCTAGCGCATGGTTATTGATTTCACTAAATCCAATAAGTAATTATGGTTGGCCAGCATCCATTTCAAAGACCGCTAAGGACAGTTTCTATGAATTACAGCCGACCAGCGTCCATTCCAAAGACCGCTAAGTAGAGTTTGCCCAATACACTAAGCTGTTTTTTTTTTTAATGTTTATAAGTACCACCAATGAAGTTCAGTTTATTTGGTGGTTTTGTTGTGTATGATGTAAATAGTTACCGCTCTTCATGGCGTTGTGCGTGCCCTTGATGCGTGGCACGTTGAGGAAGCCGGCAGAGTCCCCTGCAAGCGCGCCGCCCGGGAACACGGGCACGGGCAGGCACTGCCACCCGCCCTCCACCAGGGCACGCGCGCCGTATGCCACGCGAGACCCTCCTGCAGATATCATCAGTTAATGCTCAATTACTGGATCCCAACACAAAACTTTCCACATGACAAGTGCTTACTTGTCATGTGGAAAGTTTTGTGTTTTGTTGAAAGATTAATTTTCATAGTTATTATTAGAATTTTAAAAAGATTATTTGTGCTTACAAATAATCTTTTTAAAATTCTAATAATAACTATGAAAATTAATCTTTTCATTTTTGCGCGGTGCAAATCGTGCTCTAAATATACTATATGTATACAACATGTAAATTAATTAAAGCACTTCCTGATAATAGTCGGTTCAGAATAGTTTACTAAATCGGTTTAGGTAGGTATATCGTTTTTCTACGACCGTTTGGTAATTTGCTTAATACATAACCATAAGTAGGGTTGCCATCCGTCCGGGTTTCCCCGTATTTGTCCTAGTTTAGAGGGCCTCCGGGGAGCGTCCGGGGAAGGTTTCATTTGTAGACAGAGTTTAAAAAAAAGAATGAATAAAAAAGGTGATTTATTACATTTATAAATGTTTTTTATTGCATTGAATATGTGTAAAAGATCTTGTTGATATGTCCGGCTTTCAGACTCTAAAATCCGGGGTTTTCACGCGTCTTGTCCTGTTTTCCAAATTTTAGAGATGGCAACCCTAACCATAAGTCATATCTCAATAGTACTCAATCCTGCCAAGTCGTGTTACAATGACCAGAACCCTAATTGGCGAACACATTTTTGTCAAATGATTGCGACTAGTTGGCATCAGTTGGGATCGTTCGGACCACCTATTGGTCCTTTCGATCCAAACAAACCCAACTAGTCGCAATCATTTGACAAAAATGTGTTCGCCGATTAGGGGGCTGTTGTTTGTACAGACTTTTAAAATCGCAGTTTTGTATTCATTCAAATTTAATCATTCAATACAAAATAACGAAAATATACCTTATTCCAAGAATGTTAAGGTCTTCGTCCTCCAAGAATTGGTATAACTAATTTAATAAATAACAATGCATATACATGTTAAATTAAAAATTCAAGGTACTTATTATGATTATAACATTATCTTCTAATTGGGGTGTTTGAGGGTGTGTGTTAATTAGGTACATTACATGTTGTGTAACACATTTGTATCTCATTCGTCATTACGCAATGACTAATGAGGTACAACGTACATAGGTATATTGGAATTGGTGAAATGTGAGACCCTTTACGAGCAAATGTGTTACACAACATGTAATGTAATTAACGCACACCCTCAAACAACCCAATTAGAAGATAATGTTATAATCATAATATGTGCCTTGAATTTTTAATTTAACATGTATATGTATATGCATGTATATGCGTTATTGTAATGTAAAACGCACAGATGAACAAGATGCTCCATTTAAAATCGAAAGGTATGTTTTTTAAATCTTAAGAAAGAGTTTTTATGTCAGAAAAGTGGCCAACATTTTAGTTAGTTTAATTTACCTTCGAACATAGGTCTAATGTAGGGATGTGTCTTGAATTTCTGGAACTCCCTGAATGGGCTAAGGTAAGGGTTGCTGTAGTCGAGGCCTACAACGAAGCCTGCAGCTACGAGGGGTGATTCGCCTTCCGCTACATTGAGATGATAGATGAACGAGCCCCCGTATGTGTTCTTGTCTAGAGGCCAGCCGATTGTGTGTTCTACCAAGCCCGGTTTGTGATTCTGGAAAAAAGAGAAAAAGCATTATTTTAGCTTTGAAGTATGTGAGTACCTGTCCTTTTTTACGTGGGAATTTCTCAAAAGACCTCTTCTCCCCCTCTCTGGCCAGAGCGGAAGGACGTGTCAGACTGTTACTGGCTAAAACGTATCCTTGATTCTTCTTTTGCCTGTGTGTCAGGCAGGGGTCACGGAATCGCTTTCGAACAACCCGTGACCTTGGCAGGTACATAATTTGCTATTGATAGCATATCATAAGATTGCAAATCACTGGTCACCCAAAGTTCCTTTTTTTTAAGATATAAAAATTTAAAGAAGTGCTTAACCGCAAGCCCGCCTGATGGCAAGCAGTGATGCAATTGTTGATAGCAAAGCGCGCTAGTTTATTTCTAGTCTGGACATACCGAAAATTACGCAAATGACACAAACTAAGTTTTTAGGAATAATTATTGACGAACATTTGGACTGGAAAGCCCAGGTTGATGCTGTTTGCTCTAAGATACATAAATTTGTCTATCCTTTGAGGCAAAAGAAAATCACTAATATAAAAACGGCTGTAATGTTATACCGCGCATACGTCGAGTCCACGCTACGGTATGGATTGCTTATGTGGGGAAATAGTACGGACTAGAATAGAGCATTTGTAGCCCAAAAAAAATGTATACGTGCTCTATACGAAATTCCATCTGACGAATCATGTCAACCTATATTCAGGGAGCTTGGTTTGCTACCACTACCTTCATTATATATATATGAAGTTTGCATGTTTGTTCATAAACATAAAGAAATATTTAAAACAGCTCAGGAAATAAGCTCTCGAAGTCGGCGTGATCAGTACAGACTTGTGCTGGATGAGCTGCCTAGATCAGCAAAATATAATAAAAACGCTCCGGCTATGTGTGTGTGTTTCTATAACTAATTACCAGATATGTTTAAAACATTAAATTGTGAATTGTTTAAAATTAAATTGTATAAATGGCTCAATATTAATAACTTTTATAATATCAATGATTTTCTAAATGGAATCCCAATGTGACATATTATTATTTCAATGACCTGTTAATAGATGTAATAATTTTGCATGCTTTAAGTACTAAGCAAAACATGTTCGATCAAATATTTTTATATCACCTTGTATACCATGTTTTAAGCAAATAAAATATCTTATCTTATCTTATTAAGCCAATGAATGCACTTAAACAAACATAGTGAATAGGAAGTAAGACGGTAGTGGAGCGAGTTGATGCAGCCGATATTATGGCCTACCAGCAATTTGTTACATTTTTTAAATAACTGATAAAAAGTACATATTGCTCGTTTCTATATGAACTGTATTTTCAAATATTTTTTCTAGTGAGACATAGATACTTTTTACTGGATTCCAAATTAGCTGGTTGAAACAGCTCTGTTTTAATATCTTTTGATAGATTAAGTTTACAGTTAATAGAGCAAACAGCGTCATAATTGGGTAACACACTTTCAATTAGAAACCAACAGTTTTGCATTTCTAATCCTTTACTTGTTATTTTTTGAAAAATTGGTCTACTTAGCAGCATATTGCAATGGACAAGGTTGAACTGTCAAAATACATTACGATCAACGCAAATACCCCACAGATTTTACGCAAATGTAATAAAAACATTATAAAGAACAGATGTTACCTCTGGTTTGACTTCCCACAATTCTTTGAGTCCGATACCATATGACTGAGGCTCGCTATTCGCTTTCAAGTTATATTGCTTTGTGATCATCTTAGTTAAGTGGCCGTGGCAACCTGTAATAGAACAGATGAATGATTAGTCAAATTATAGTTTATAGCGCCCGTTGGGAGGAGTCGCCGCGGTGTCACCACTGCGACTCTCTCGACGACCGAGCCCACCTTGGTGGAGTGCAAGTTCTGGCGAAACGAGCGCCGCGACCTCGTTGCGGCGCTCGGAGGCGGACGCCTCTCCCTGGCAACCATGGTGCGAGCCATAGTTGAAAGCGAGAGTGCTTCTGCGAGACCGTCCTCTTGCAGAAGGAGGCAGCGGAGAGGGAGCGGGAAGAGGATGCTCTTGCCGCTCCCCTCCGGCGTAGACGGGCGGGGCGAAGAAGGCGGGGGACGAACCCCCGTCTCCTTTAGCTCCCGAGTGTGACCAGCGTGTGTGGGTAGCTCCAGCACGCGCATTGCACTG